>VDFB02193867.1:785825020-786112998 GCA_007258455.2 Sequoia sempervirens | reverse complement strand
TTCTAGAGTAGAAGGTTCTGGAGTAGGAAGTTCCAGAGCAAAAAGTTTCAAAGCAGAAAGTTCTGGAGCAAAATTTCTGGAGCTATCTTGTTTGCTCCTGTTCAGATTTTCTCTGGAGAGTGGATTAGTCCTCTCCTTTTGGTAGTGCATTCGACCATGCTTGGCCATGTTTGTTGTCAATATATCATATTGGCAACTGCTTATGTGTAAGTTAGTCTTTATGTTTTCAAAAAAATAATTTTATCTTGCCCTCTTTTGGCTCTTACCCTTCGGGGTTGCATAGTGGGATGTTACATTTCTGACTACAAATGTTCCTCTGATAAAGAGACATATTAATGCAAAATAATAACTTAATTTTTGATATTTTAAAATGATAAGTAAATATGTACAATAAGTCATCTTACGTAATCTATAAATATGAAATAAAAATTAAAAGGTAACTCTAACATCACCATAACATTAGTGATGAATGCTCTTTCATTGTATTACCATAGCTTAATGTTAGATTTGACTTAAATCCGAAAGTAAGTAATAATAAAAAAATCTACATATTTGTTTAAATTTAATAATTCCCATTTGATTATCTGCTTAACCCGAAACAAGGGGTTCAAGGTGTTGACCAATGTTTGAAGAAAATTTATCCTCTCTTTTAAGATTTGGGAAACTTCCTAAAATCCATTAAGACTATTTGCTTACCCACTTAACCTAATCGTTAAGATAGATTTCCAATTCTAATTTAATTAGTTATCTATATTAATTACTTTATTTAAATATCTACACAATTATTTGATCAATAAGATATCTAGTTACTATATTTTTTCTTTTCTCTTTTAGAAAATCTTAATTCATTCATCTATTATATGATGCTTATAGTGACAATTTTTAAATATGTCTAAGTAGGTGATTCTCTTCAATTTTTAGCATATGACTTAAACTAGATTGATATTTCATGTTAAAGGTCTATTAGAAATTATTTCAACTCATTGGCTTACGCACGATTACACTTTATTGTTCCTAGATTTTCAAGTCTTCTAAGTTTTATTAGTTAATATCTTACTAATGAATAAAAGTCCATTTCATTTTATTCATAAATAAATTGTCTTAAATTTTTTAAAAATTATAATTTAAGCACATTTATATTTATATTCAAACCAAAGAATGTAAATTCGTTAATTACTTAATTATTTAAGAACCCAATAAATATAATCATTATCATTGCATACTTATTCAACCTTCTAAAGTCCCTTAAATTATTTGTTAACTTTTAGACTTACAAGTCATAGGAGGAAATTAACTAAATATTTCTTTCTAAAATGATATCTTAAATCCCTTTTTAAAAGAAAAGGTGGAAACCACTATATTTATTGCAAAGGCGTCCCCACACTTAGCTTTTCTGAGTCCTTTTCATGTCCGATGGTGCAGATTGATCAAGAGGAAATGGACTACAATGAAATGCATCCCAATGGTTCATCATTTTTCCCAGCTATTTTCCTCGCTCCTCCAAACTCTGCCTCACTGGTATTGACCTTTCGCTTCTCCACTTGTGTGAGATGGTTGAGAATTTATTGGGTCATGGGGTTTATTGTTGTCGATTGTTGAGTCGGTAGTTAGGGTTTATTAAATATCTGTTGCGACAACATCAAAGCATTCAAATTTTGTGTTTCTAGCACTTGTTGAAAGGGATTTTACTTTGCAAGATTTGTATCAAATGGTGTGCACAAAGTAGAAGGCAAGGAAGTCGATAGGAGGGAAGGCCCCTTGCAAGCAGTTGACAACTAGGGTGACGAGAAAGAGTGCCCCTACTATAGGTGGAGTGAAGAAGCCTCATTGCTTCAGGCCCAACACTGTTGCTCTTCGGGAGATTCGTGCATACCAGAAGAGCACAAAGTTGCTCATAAGGAAGTTTCCATTCCAGAGGTTCGTCAGAGAGATTGCATAGGATTTCAAAATGAAAGTTAGTTATTTACCAACTCTACTTATACTTTCCCATTTGCGTTTGGTGCCATTAAGTTTTATTTTCCATTGCTACAATCTTTTTAGTTGTAACCTGCTAGTGTGAGTTGAAACATTAAATTTCCTTTAGATTCGTAGGCTTGCAACAACTGAAAGGAGATCATTTCAGTTCATTTTATTTTACAAATATTTTGCCATGGTAGGGTTTTGTAAACTTTTCCTACAAACTCTTCCCATTTTTTTGTCATCAACATCGTTGAGAGCACGACACAATTTGTGCATAATATTGAGGTAAGTCACTTGCATAATTAGAAAGCATATGTGGAAACAGGGTATGAACATCGTTGAGAGCTTTGGAACAGGGTATGAACATTGATCAAAGCATATTAGAAAGCATTTATGGCTACTCCTTTAAGGAAACCCACAATCTCCTACACTAACACATATATTATGTAGTAATAATATCTACAAAAGCTAGCATGTGTAGTAATGCCAATTTTTATAATGGCAGTAATACCATTTTGATATAATGTCGTAATAATATTTGTGTTAACTTTGGCCTTGACCATACTGCAGCTATAGTTATGTGATAGTAATATTTGGAGATTGTTAGGAAACCCAATTTTTATAATGGTAGTAATACTGGATTTTGATAGCTTTTTATGATGTTATGTTTGTTAAGATTAAAAGGTCTTCTAATTGTTATAATGGCAGTAACGAGATAAATATCATAATACCCAATTTATCTTTTAGGCATTTTGTTATTGAAATTTAGTATTCTAAAAAATGTCATAGGCACTTAACATTTGAAGGTCAGATTGTGCCTGTTAAATTAGCTGCAAGTTCAATTTTGAGATTCATTTATGTTTGTATATGGTTCTATGGCAATTATAGGTTCAAATCCATATTCTTGTGGCCTCTTGATTTGGTGGGGAGATCTTGATCTGTGATTTTGTGGATAATGCCTCTTGGCTCTTGTATATTAAATTTAATTATATACAATTTAAGATGTGTAATCTTGGATAATTGCATACAAAACCCACATAGCAACAATTTGGGTCTGAAAAGCACACATATTAGCTTAGGATTTTTTATTTTTCTCGATGTTTCTACATCTTAAGTGTGTGAGTCTTGAATATTGGTCCTGTTATTACCAATTAGATACGAAGTAGATGGTGGGAGCTAAGCCATGGGGATTTCTCAATTAGTTACAAATATTTACTAATTGATTTCATTTTATTTTGTCTTGTTACAAATCACTTTTAGGACACCATTGTTTTCAGAATAGTTTTGCAGTCCCCAAATCTTAAGGTAACTATTGAGAGAATGTGGGATAAGATAATCCGTGGCCACATACTTGATTTTCAAACTGTTGAAGATACCCATATGTAGTTCTAGCAAAGGCTAGCCAAATGAAATCTCGAACAACTTTTGTTGTACTAGATGAAGCCTAGAGAAAGCATCACTCTGAAAAAATGTTGTTTAAAGTAGAAGGATACAAGACTGTGATCACAACTAGAGATAGCTTTGTCGAAGCTAATTGCCAGTATGACTTACAATTATTAAGAGAAGCATATGCTCTGTCCCTTTTCTTCTTTTGGGCATTTGGACAACAAATAGTTCCAAAAACAGTCGATCAAAATATAGTTGGTTAGGTATTTTTCTTTCCCATATCAACAAGCACACAACACACCAGAAATTTAAATTTTGTATTGTGTATAATTGAGGACTACACTATATAGATGTTACGGTCACAGAGATGCTAACCAACTGCCAATAATTGGAGATTCCCATTTGCTCTTAAGATGATTGGAAGCTCTTTGCGCGATAAGCCTCTTGTAGTGTGGAGGGATGTGAGAAACAAGATTTCTCAAGCAGAAGCAATACCAGATTATCATAAAGATGGGCTTCTCAGTTGTCTAAAGACAAGTATAGATATATTGGAAAAATATATCCTAGAATGTTTTTTAGATTTGGGGATATTTCCAGAGGAATATATTGGACTTGTGGGTTTATGTTCATTAGTCGAAATATATTGAGCCTTGTGAACTCATTCCTTGCTTCATTGCTTATGGTTCATTCCTATTAAGTGATTGGATTTTAGTTGGATGCAAATCAAGGCCTCTCGTGCAACTCATATATTCAAGAAACATGGTTGAATCATTGTTTTGAATAGAATTACAACATATTATTAAGTCGCTTCTCGACTGTCTATTATAAAAAATATTTTTGCCACTCGAATTCTATTTTGAATTTATGTTTCTTTATTAAAGAGGTTTAAGTTTTACTCGTTGTACCCAACTCACAGGACTTCAACTTTTTAAGAAATTAAGTAAAAAAAAATTATATTTACTTTACGACTCTAAATCGGTTTTTCCATTTATTAATAAAGAAATTTAACCGAAAGTTCACTATATTATCTTCGGTGTACCCATTGCACCCCTAAGATACGATTGCTAGTTAAACACTCTTAAAAATCTTCTAATTATTTTAAAACACTACACCCGTGACCCCAAACTCTCTCATCAAACATGCCATAAAAGAAAATTCATTTTTGAGGAAAAGAGTCGACTTACTTAAACCCAATAATTAGTATAACTAATCATCGACGTGCAACTATCTTTTAGTTGCTTCAAACAATTTACTGGAGAACTATTTGCCCTTGCAGAGAACAGATTTAGGCTATGTCGAATCTCTTCTTTCCTTGGGTAATAACAACAGGTCAGAAATAACTTCAGAAATTACAAAGGACTCTCTACAGGCCGTCTCAAATACAGATTCGACCTTTACACTCACAGTGGCAAGAAGCACTTTTCGAATCCCAAGTTTGACGCTAAGTTGTTTGCAGGCTGAGGGAAGGCGATAGGAGGGGTCGACGCCTTGAATGAGCCATCACATGATTTGCTTTTATACCCTACTGTCATTCATATGTGCTCTAAAATTTCTAACACCTGCTGGTTGTATTTGCGTATGATTTTTTTTTGTCCTTTCAATAAATTCATTTTGAATATAACCTGCAAGCATTGCATTTCCTGAGACTACATTTCTTTTAATCTAGTTGAGACTTCTCTTTGAATCTAAGATTTGTTTAGACTTATCATAACAATGACACATTATATTCTGTTTTTTTTTTTTTTGAAAGAAGACATTTGCAGATCTACTTAACAATCAATACATTTCAATCAAATTGTACAATAAAATAAGCTTTTCACTCTAAAATATAAAGTCATGGAATTTAATCACATCACTTTTTTTTTTTTTATCATTAAACAAGTATATAATTTATATTTTTCTTTACTTTATTTTCAATAGTTGCTTAAAACTTAGGTATTTAATAACTTTGCAAGTTTCTTTATGCTATGTGACAAGTATATGAAAGCAATATTTCTTCTAATATTATTTTTAAAGATACATTACAATCATCACAACAACCCAATACATGTGCTTTCATAATTGAAAAGACTTTAATTTCCTTTCCTTAAATGTGTTCATAAATGTATGCTTAAACCCCATCAAATCAACAAGGTGTTACAAATTTAACCTTTTAATATTGACCCACAATATACATCAAATATATTTATCATGAAAAGTTCAAGGCCATATTAATTTCCCAATTCATAACTTGAACAACTCCAAAGCACATCTTGCACAACTCCATCCAAAACCTAAAAAGGAGAACAAGATAAAAACCATAATATGTCAATGGGCTCTCCATCTATTTGTACAGTTGTGAGACAATCCACCCCTAAGCATGGGGATACCACTTAGCCATATGGAGAAACTCAACAAAAAACAAAAACACATTCTTGCACAAAATACTTCACATGTACACACAAATACTTTCACATTAAGCCATTCCCACTATACACAAAACACTTTATCTACCACACAGATTTGCCACAAGGGCAACCCACTTAGAGGGAGTAGGGGATCAACCTATAACAAGGATCATATGCATAAACATCATATTCAAATCTCCACATTAATACTCCACATCAAAATTGACATAAAAACCACATCTACACCACAACCACATCAATACCACATCAATACCCTTATCCCTCTAAAAGAAACCAATTTGTATAAAGAATTGGGATAATCATATCCCTAAATAAGCAAGGGTACGCATACCTTGATAATAGCTAGTATACACAAGGGATACTCATATCCCAAATAATAAAATGCCCCTATGTGTGGGAGCCACACCCACTCAAACCCTTGCACATGGAAGACCAAAGTCTCCTCTTCACAAGTGGGGGTCAACTCCAATAAAAAGAAAACAAGAAAAAGATAACATACAAAACACAACAAAGCACATGACCTCAAGAAACCCCCAATAAAAACCCCATAAAAACAAGTCTACACATTATTTCATTAAAACCAACGAAGGAGAATGTCCTACCTCAAATCATAATTATGCCAATAATGGTAGGCTTCTTGGATGCAAACCCTCTTCCTCCAAGCCTTCTCTTTGGGCTCCTCCTCTTCCTATCAAACTCCCCCTTTTCTCCCTCTCAATAATTCCAAAACAAAATTCACAAAATTCCAAAACATAAAATGGGAAAAGTCCCCCTCTCCTCTGCATAAGGGAGGAGTTTTAAAGAGAATGGGGAGATAACTTCCTCCCATAACCAACACAACCACCCAACCACCCTCTCTTTTTTGCCACATTTGTAATTGGGGGTAAAATGAGGGTCTAAAAACACTTTATAAGATTACAAATGACAAGGATTACATTCCAACTTATACATCTAGGTCATAAGCTAATTTATTTAACACATAAAATACACTCTAGACCTCTTAAAAAAACTTCAAAATTCACTTTTAAAAATTTTCAAATTATAACTTTCACAAAACATAATCCACTTAACACATAACACTTGAAAATAACATGCTCCAACATAATGACCAATAACTCATAGGATCCCATGCCTAGGTCCTATTTCACACAAAACAACACAAAGTGACTAAGTGGCCCCCATTAATTCCATTGGTAGTAAAATCCCTATACACTCGATGAAAAGGTGTTAGTATAGTGTAGATATATGTACCAACATAAATCCATCATAATCACATATCATCATAAATCAACTAATCAATCATAAGATAACATATACAATACATCATATAAAATCTACTATTCATGAAATTTGTTATCCAAATACCATCCAAAATATGCATCAGTCTAATCATCAATCATGAAATCTAATATAATATCAAATACCATCCACAATAAGTAAATATACATCACCAAAAATATCGAATCTCATAATCATCCAAAATGTATATGGAGTCACAAAATGTTCACATCAGAGGACATCATATGAAACTGAATAATCAATCATAAAATATATCACCCATAAGTAAGCCAAATACCAGTCACCAAAAACCATTTTAACTTAGTACATTTGGTATACATAATACCACTACTAGCAATTAGATAATCATTAGCTCACCATGACTGAATGTCTCATTCAAGAAATACTTGCATAATCAATCAAGGGTACTTGTTTGGTTATCATGAAAAAATCATGATATCCATTTAGATAGAATTATTAAGTTATCCATAATAGTCAAGCATACAAACTTAATTGATGTATAACAATCTGTAATTGCCCAAAATTTTACTCCCAAAATATAGTTGAAGACAAAACACAACTATGACCATAGTCATAGTATGAACTAAATATGATAGATCCAAATGAATTTAAACCCCATTTAATCCCCTAAGCCATTATCTCAATGAGATATTCGAAATCATCAAGAAACTAAATAACCATTAAACTAACATGAAATCAACACAAGAGAATAACAAAAACCTACTCTAAGACCTCGAATCTTATCCCATTGTGGGAGTGGTGTCACATTGATGTGGAATGACGAACCTTTCCCAATCCCTTGGACAATATGAGTTGTTCCAATCGATTTTATTGATGAAAATTGATGAAACTGATGCAATATGAATGAAAAATGGATGCAAAACTAGTTTAATATGATAAAATATTAGTGTTAAATTTTAAAATTCTTGATGGAAATCGATGCAAGCTATGCTAAATGGAAACAACATTCAAAGATGCAATCCATGGATGCAAACTATGCTAAAATGTATGTAAGTGTATAGAAGCGAATTTGCACCCCTTGTGTAAATTCCCCTTTTGCATACCCTCACCTTAGAAAATAAAACCCGATGGTGAAACTCCGCATCACCCATTTGAAGTGCATCCAATTGTCATGTGTTGTTTGTATCAATGGGGGAATTTTCACCAGGGACATAAGGGTAGCGCACGAACATCTACACGGTACGCTACTGTCCCTGAAAAATTCCTACCTCTAGAGTCTATAGGGACGTTACACACCTCATTGGGGATGAATTGTAAGACCTCTGTGCGACCAACTGAACAAAAAATGACTCCTCATCCATTTTGGTCTTCAAATGCATCCATTTTCACTATCACTTCATCCTCTACACACTCATTCATTCATTCTTCCAAGATCATTTTAGTAATCTAACACATTCTCTCAAGCACTTTCACAACTCCATTGAGCATTATGGCAAGTAGACTTGTTACTCCATCAATTCCATCCTTGTACGTGTGGTGCTACCATATAAGCTGTGAGTTTGGAGTCTTGTGAGACCTCCCTTCATCACTGTTACGGTCATGTCGACTTTGCCAAGCTTGTTGCTTGCATTCTCTCCTCATTGTCCTTGAGAGCCTTTGGGTGGAGGTGGTATCACTCCATTTTCCTTTTGTGGTTTGACAGAGTAGTTCCTTTCTTCTTTCCTTTATCATACTTTGTACTTTGTGGCTTTTCTGGTTGTTCACGGAGGTGGAAACATCAAAGTGGGGGTTTGATTGAGGCAAACCCCTATACAACCCAACATTTTTCCCTCTTGCATGTTTGTAGGTGAACATGTGTGTGGAGCTTGTTAGCAAACTGGAGCTTTAGTGAGTTGATATTCATCACCCTTATCTTCATCTACTTGCTTTATCTTTTATGTAGCTACTTTTCATACTTCATAATTCTATTTATTTCATTGAAGCTAGTTAGCTAGGTAGTTAGTAGGTTCTCTGGTGTTTTACATTACATTTCACATTTTCTAGCCGTATGGATGCCAACGTTCCAGAGAGACACCAGTGCACCACGCTGTTGTCCTTGGACAGAGAGCTGTCTGAGGTGCAGTTTGAACTCTAGAAACTGGCTCTTCTAGCCTCATTTAATCTCTCAGATCTATGGAGTGATAGAAGCACTTGAGAGTGCTTTTCATTCTTGATTCTCATCCTAAACACCTATTAGCTTGAGGTAAGTTAAGGTAGCTCTCCCCTCTTGGCTCGCCTTGACCTAGAGCCTTGGTGTGGTTGGTCCCCCTCTCTTATATTTTTGGTGAACCCGATGTGAATAACGTCTACCCATTTGCCTGTGTTGAGACTTTTCCCTTGCACTTGGTGATTGTTGTAAACCTGAGTGTTGTGAAGGTTTATGAGTATCACAAACCAGTCCATGACTTCTGAGTACGTTGTTAGGAGCATACCTATTGATGGAGAAGATGAAGGTCATTTCTAGTTTCACCTCCAGTTTTTCACCGGTCTAGCTACCGACTTTACCACTAGTTTTCGTATAGGATTTACTAATGAGATGGGTTTCATAGATGAGACAACTCACGTTCCTACCCCTCCAGCATCCCTTACAGCTTCTTCTATGGATTAGGATGAGGCTATGCATATCCCTGTGGAAAACCTTTTAGCTTTGGATAACAGATTGTTAGACCTTGTGAAGCATTTGGAGAGAGCACCGAGCATGGAAAGAGCCGCTAGGCTTGCTAGCAAGGTGAGACATCTATTGGGAAAGGATCATATAGGTATAGAGTTCTTACGTGGCCTTGTTGATCTAACCAAAGATTATATCCCCTTGTATAAGCCTAGACTGAGTACTACCTGAGGGGAAGTGCTCGATGCCTATGAGAGACAAATAGGAATCTCGATGCCACCACGTCTGTATGCATGGCTGAAATAGGCCCTTCAATTAGTATTTCCTATGCTTCTCAAAATCCCCCTACCATCAAGGCAAGTAGAATACCCGTTGGTTTCAGTTTCACCCCTCTCGCTGCCCCTGGCGGTGGGGGCTCCGATGGAGTGACTGGTGGCAGCTTTGGTAGTGGAGGTGGAACTAGCAGAGGTGGCTTTGGAGGAGGCCATGGTGGTGGCTTCGATAGTGGAGGTGGCTTTGGTGGAGGCCCTACTGGTGGTGGTCATAGTGGTAGCTTTAGAGGTGGCTCCGAAAGTGTTTTTGGTAGTGGTGGTTCTGGTGGTTCCACTGGGCCTTTGTCATCCTCTGACCCTGTTCTGAATGCCCTTCTTCAGAACATGGGTCAGATGCAAAACTAGTTGGAGAGCCTTTCCCAGGCTTCTGCCCAATCTATTTTTCAACCTTTCTTCCAACATAGCCCATTGTTGGTGGCAATCTTGAGTACTCCCTTCCTGCAAGGAATGTAGATTCCTAAGTTTGAAAAGTATGGTGGTGAAGGGGATCCGCAAACCCATGTGTCAACCTTCAACTCCATGTGTACGGATTTATTTCATCAAGATGCTTTGATGGAAAAACTCTTTCCTTGATCTCTCAAGAACACAACACTCGAGTGGCACTGTTCCTTGCCCCATAATTCTATATTCTCATTTGATCAACTTGTGAATCAGTTTCTCCATCAGTTCCAAGCTAACATTAGTCTGAAGATGACCTTTTTGGATCTCATCCAATGTAAGCAGGGAGATAATGAGAAGATAATTGACTTCATAGCATGATACCAAGCTCTCTTTTCATAGATCTCATACCTATTGCTTGAATCTGATGTGCAGAAGGTGTTCATAGGTAGCCTACAAAGAGCTTGGTAGGAGAAATTTTCCCTAGTGAAATACCCTTCCTTTTCATATCTGTGTGCTGCATTGCAAGAATACCAGCAAACGGTATTTCAGTTCAGGGGACCTTCCTTGTGCTCTCGTTCAGAAGCTATTGTGTCTATCTCAGGAAAATGTAAAGCTATTGCAAATGTAGTCATTGGACTGATGATAACGACCTCATATGCAATAGGAAGTTTACGAAGTTGGTGAAATATTATTCTTCCATCTTGCAAAAGTTGTTGAAGGATAAGATCATAACTTTGGAAAACCCTCGACCCTTTAAGGAATCTTATCCCAACTGATATGATGCAAATGCTTAAATTGTTAGTACCATCGAGTTAACGAGCATGATACTGAGTGTTGTATGTGCTTGCATCATGAGATACATGATCACATCGATGATGATACCATTCATATCGATGGGACAAAAATGTGTTTCCAAAAATTGTATACTCTCGAAGAAAGAGACAATTTTGCAATTAATTTGGTCCTATTTTAAACACTTTGCATTAATCACCCCTTAACAACTGCATTTATAGGCCCCTAATGCTCATGCTTATGGACTTTAAGGCCTATTCCACTCACAAATCATGCAAGTCCCAACAAGCAACATTCAAACCACTCAAATTTTGTAAAACCCACCTCAAAAATCCTTGGTGGGACTGTCGCCCAGGGTGGGGACTTAGTCCCTTTTGAGGTATTTTTCACTTTTGAGTGGGAAAATCACTGACTTAATTCAAATTCTTGATGGATGTTAGCCTGTAAAGTTAAAATAATGGATAATTCGGTGTTAATGCCTATAAATACATGTTTTTAGGTCATTTTTCATAACATTAAGTCATTTTCATCAAGCAAAATCAAGAGTCAAGAATCAAATATCTTTCACAAGTTTCATTAGTCTTTCTACAACAAAGTTGAAGCTTTAGGGTAGCAAGCTAGGGTTTTTAAAGGACTTCAAGGTCACTTTTTGTTCAAGATCTTACATTGCAAAGGGTTGTTCATGGATTCCTATGGTGAATCATGGAGAAATCTAGGTTGAGGAGATGCAACTAGCCATCAAATCAAGCCTAAAGACTTGTTTTCAAATTGATTCCATCTTCCATGTTCTCTCTATCTTCAGCCTAAGGAAGGTTTGCATGTCATTTAGATTCATTTCTAATGTGATTTAATGTCTCTTAGAGTGAGTTTTGCATTGTTCTAAATCCATTTATGCATCTTATTCTTGCACATTAAAATTTAGGGTTGCATCTTATTTTCAAACTTCCTAGTCTTAGTCACACTTAGGGCTAGGGTTTTATGTAGATTTTATCTCTTCAAGGTTTAAATACCAACTAGGGGTTTGAACAAGGAAAACCCCCCATTAGACACCAATTTATATTCTATTTTACAAGGATTTTTGCAGATTCAGATCCAGGTTTCCGTCAAAAAACATAGTGCAAACTGTGGGTTTCCGTTTCCACTTTTGAATTTGTAAAAAATACTAAGTGGACTAAGTCGCCAACAGTGGTGACTTAGTCCCATTGCATAGATTTTTTAGAGATTTTTGCAGTTTCAGATACCCATCTGGCAGCAACAACTTTTTGGACAGTTTCCCTGATTTGGGACTAAGTCGCCCAACTTGGCGTAAGTGTTCTAGTTGGCTCAAAAATCAAGTTTTCCAAAATTTCAGAGGTCTCTTTAGTCTCCATTCTACTCTTCATAAGTTCCCAGGTGCACAATTTTAGTTTATCATCTTTATTTTGTTCTTTATTGCATTCATTTTATCTTTCTGCATATCATAATGTGTGTTTTCAAACAACTTTCATTTCTTAGGTTTTGCATTAATAATCATCTTTTCTTTTCAGTTTGTTGCATTTAGATATCACATTTAGGCATGTTGCATCTATCATTACATTAATTTTGAGTGTAGACATTAGCATTTTGGGTCCATTTCTCTCCTTTTAGGTGAAAAACCCTAGAAGAGTTAGAGAACCCTTGGATACCCAAAATCGGTGTCCACATTTTGGTGAACCCAACATTTGAACATTGTCTTTCTGATTTCAAGAGAATTTGAATCCTAGGTTTAACTTGCATCAACATTGCATTAGGTTTTGCATTGTTTAAATTGCATCCTAGGGTTTTAAACATTGTATTAGTGAAATGCTCATTTAAGCTTGCATTATTGCATTTTATTTCCTTCCACAATAGTGAAATTTTACATTTAAACTATAGATTTACATGATACGGTACAAAACACATTAATATCCATCAAAAATTTGAGAAAAACTTAAAAAATAACCCTACTAGGACTAATTCACCACCCTAGGCGAGTTAGTCCCAGTACACATTTTGCATCTATATTTTCAACATTCTGTTTCCAGTTTCTTCAATTACTATTTGTTTCAGTTACTTTTCTATTTCTATTAAGTTATTTTCTGTTACATTCAAATCATTAGCATTAGTATCATTTACTTTAATGGTCATTATAGATAGCATTAGATTTTTACAATGTTTATTTTTTGCATTAGTTCCTAGTTCATTTAGATCAAATTCATCAAAAAAAACAAACAAAACCCTCACAACATCAAATGAACCAATAAAAACTATGATTCACTTTAGGAAAACTATATCATCAAAACCTATTAGTAGTGATGACTTGGATAAGTTAGATGAAGCTCTACAGGGTTTCCTCTCATTTAGTTCATCCACTAAGGCTTGTGATGACCAACCCAAACCATCCAATGATAACTTATCTCCCAAACCTTTTGGTAGTGATTCCTTTGATATGTTAGATGAAGCCCTTGAGGACTTCATCTCACCAATTTCATCCACTAAGTTTTTTTGTGAGCAACCTAAAACAAAAGATGTCAATGTAATTCAACCTCAACCTCCACCTAAACCCGAGTTTACTCTTTATCCACCTTAGTATAATGCTATTGCACACACACATTACACTCAAAATAATTTGCAACCACAACAACCCAATCCAACATCCTTACCTTTACCAAACCCCATCTTTCCTAGTGCTCCTCGCTTAAATTCACACCTTAGGGAGTATGATCTTGTTGAACAACTTAAGAACACTCCTGCTAAAATATCCCTTTGGGATCTTCTTTAGAATTCCCCAAATTATCATTCAATGCTCCAAACAACATTGCAACAAATAGTGGTTCCTCCTAGTACAAACGCAAATGATGTGGCAACTCTTATAAAAGGAATGACTCCAGTTAATGTAGACATTACCTTTCATCAACATGAGATCCCTCCATTAGAATTAAGGACACAAAATGAGGCCTTTATGATAATTTCTTAATATAATACAAAAGGCATCAAAAGAACCCTTGTTGACAATGGCTCTGCCCTTAATGTGTGCAGTGTAAAGCTCCTAGATCGATTAAGTGTGTATAAATCACAAATCAAACTTGATTCCTTATCTATTAGAGGATTTGACAATACTACAAAGAAACCACTCAGTGTAATCACTTTTCCTATCATAGTGGGAGTGACTACCTTGCAAACTCCTATTCATGTCATGCCCTATGATCTTGCATATAATATTCTCTTGGGAAGGCCATGGATTCATGAGACGCATGTGGTGCCTTTGACCCTTCATCGAATAATGAAATATGTCTATAACAACAAAGTTTATCACTTTGAGTTGAAATAGACCCCAAGCCTGAAAGTTGCTTACAACTTGAAAAAGGAACAAGTCCTCTGAACACATTAATTCCAACATCTCATATAGAACCCTTTGAGACTAGCACACAAGAAGAAGAACCCGTGTCTAAATTGCTAGATGATGATTGGGGTACATTAGAATTCACACCTTCATTTATGGATGAATACATAATCACGAGAAAAGAAGATGACAAACAAGAACAACCAACAATTATGTCAACTCAGAATTTAGAAGAATCTTCCTTAACATCTACCTCATCTCCTTTGGAAGAAAATACAACATACACAATGAATTTTAATGAGATAGATTATCAACATACTCCTAACCCTAAGGAAATGGAAAGACTTTATGGGAAAGGTTATATGCTAGTGAAATAATTGGGATATAATGGTAAAGGATGCAGAAAGAATGAACAAGGAATTCGAGTTCCTATAGAACCTAATACACAAGAGATAAAGAATGGTTTGGGATATTCTTTTTCTAAGAAAACAAAAGAAACTCAATGACCATCGCTAAACATCAACACCATCACATGTAAACCAAGAACCAATCTTACGCTAAAACATCCTAATTTTTTTGATATGGATTCCCCACCGTCCTAGGAGTATGTTGAAAGTGATGAAGCCTTGAAACAAATGTTAGGAATTTCTGATAAATTGTCTTCTTCCAAGAGAAAATTTACCTGCGTTATGATAAGTACCCAGCCAAAAGACATTGATACTAATGAGAAAAACATGAGCATGGAACCATATGATCTTGAATTTCCTAAGTCAAATTCACTCCCCTTAGGAGATACAATTGATATACCAATGGACATAGATGATAAAGAAAAATTTATTAAGATTGGGAAGTTCCTTGATGATGAAGAACAAGAGGCTACTACAACCTTGCTCCATGATTTTCCTGAAATTTTTGCTTGGAAATATTTAGACATGCCAGGAATAGACCCGAAGATGGTAACACATAACATTAGTTCTTGTTGAAAACGCTAAGCCTGTTCAACAAAAGATATGAAAAATGATTCCTAAGATAGCCTTGCATGTTAAAGGAGAACTTGAAAAACTCCTTGATGCAGGCTTCATTCGACCTATTGATTATTCTCTCTGGATCTCAAACATTGTCACAATTGCTAAACCCGATAATCGTATTAGGATAGTATAGATTTTCGTGACTTGAATAAAGCCTCCTTAAAGGATGATTTTCCCCTTCCTAATATTGACATGATCGTGGATTCAACTGTGGGACATGTTTTATTGTCATTCATGGATGGATTTTCTGGTTATAATCAAATCTTCATCAACCCACAAGATCAATACAAGACAACATTTACGAATGTTTGGGGAACGCTTTTTTGAGTTATGATGCCTTTTGGATTAAAGAATGTAGGCACAACTTATCAAAGAGCAATGACATTGATATTTCATGATTACATACAAAAAGTCTTGGAAGATTATGTTGATGACATCCTTTCCAAATCCTTAACATGACAAGACAATGTGAATGTCCTTTGACAAATCTTCAAATGGATTCGTAAATACATGAGACTCAATCCAAAAAAGTGTGTCTTTGGAGTAGATAGTGGAAAAATCTTAAGGTTTATCATATCTCACAGAGGCATTGAAGTGGACACAAAGAAAATTGACACTATCATAAACATGCCACCTCCTAGGAACATTTCTCAATTGCACATGTTACAAGGAAGAATTCAAGCCATTCGTTATTTTGTCACCTCCTTAGTTGATCAGATGCTCCCTTTCACACATCTCCTCAAGAAGGATGTGCATTTTCATTGGAATGAGAATTTTAAATAGGCCTTTGAGAGTTTGAAGGAATATCTTGCAACTCTGCCAGTTTTACAATCCGCTATGCTAAACAAATTGTTCATGTCCTTTATATAGCCACATCAGTTCATGCTCTTGCAACATTGTTTGCTCAACACGATGATAATAGTAAAGAACATCTTGTTTATTACATTAGTCGAACTTTAATTGATTATGAAACATGAAGCACCTCGATTGAAAAATAATGTTTAGCTCTTGTATTCGCTACTAGTAAGTTGCAACATTATTTATTAAATGTAGAAATACAAGTCATCAGAAAATTTGATCCTCTCAAACATCTTTTAAAAAAAAAAAACTTATGAGGATGTTTAGCTAAATGGGTTATGTTGTCGACTGATTTTGAAATTAAGTTTGTTTCACAAAAAGCAATTAAAGGTCAAGCCTTGACCGACCACTTAGTTGATGCTCCTTCCCCTTTGGCACTATCCGACAATGATTCTTTTCCTGATGATAGTGTGTTGACAACAAAAGTTTCTACATGGGAATATATTTTGATGGATCCAAGTGTAGAATAGGCTATGGTGTTGGAGTGATATTAGTTCCACCCAAAGGAAAGCCTATTCCCTTGTATCGATTGAATTTCCTATGTACGAATAACATTGCTGAATATGAGGCCTTAATTACTGGATTACGTGCTGCTTTAATCATGGGAATCAAAGATATTAAGATCTTTGGTGATTCGCAATTAGTGATCAAACAAATAAATGGAGTCTATCAAGCTAAACATGATAAATTATCAAAATATAAGGATATAACAATGACCTTGTTGGCAAAATTTGACTCATTCACCATTGATAACATCCAATGAAAAGATAATTGGCACGTGGATGCAATGTTGAGTTTTGCTTCTCTTATATCTCCTCTAGATCCTTCAAAGGATGTTATATTCACTGTTCATCCAATCATGAAATCTTCAATCAATGATACCACTGTAGATGTGTTAACAACAACCAAGGATGATTCGAGTGAATGGCATGATGCCATATATAATTATATAAAAGATGGTACCATTCCCGAACCTATAACAAACAACACCCGAGCTCGTTTAAAACAATTAGCCACCAAATACATAATTCTTACTTATGTGTTATATAGAAGGTCCTTTGATGGAATTTTACTTAGATGTCTTAAGGATTCTGAAATCAATATGGCACTCGAGTAGGCTCATGCAAGCAGTTGTGGAGGTGATTTTGGAGCAAAGACCCTAGCACTTAAACTCATTCGTACGGGCTACTACTGGAAAAATATGGTAAAATATTGTTATGCGTATGTTAAGCGATGTCCAAATGTCAAGAACATAGCCATTTGCTTCATGCTCCTACTTCTGAGCTTCGTGCCCAAATCCCTATTTGGCCATTCTATATATGGGGGTTGGATATAATTGTAAAAATCTCACCACCATCTTCTGCTAGACATATGTTTATCATCACTACAACTGATTATTTCATGAAATGGGTAGAGGCTATTCCTCTTCATTCTACAACAACTGAAGTAATATGTCACTTTATCCTAGAGCACATTATTGCTCACTTTGGACTCCTACATTAGTCTCTAATAATGGTACACCATTTAAGAATAATGATGTGAAGAAATTCTTGGAGACCTTTAATGTCCAACATCATTTTTTGACACCTTATACCCACAATCTAATGGTCAAGCTGAATCAACTAATAAAGTCCTTGAACAAATTTTTAAGAAAATTGCTAATAATAATCATTGAGACTGGCACACACAATTGCACTATGTGCTTTGGGCTTATAGCACAAGTGTTTGATCCTCCACTGGAGCCACACCTTATAACCTTGTTTATGGTACTAAGGCAATCATGCGCTTAGAGTTAGAAATCCCAACATTACAAATTTCTCTTAAAGGTCTTGTTGATAACAACACTTATAAGGCAAAAAGATTACACCAACTTGAAATGATCGACAAACAATGCATTAACGCTCTTGAGCATCTCCAAGCTTATTACAAATGGAAACAACTCTATTATAATCTCAACATTATCCCTCGTACATTCCACAAGGGTGACTTAGTTCTATCTGCAAACCAATGTAATGTCAATACCGACCCAAATGAATGAGGAAAGTTTAGTCCTAATTGGTTAGGACCATATATAGTCGACAAAAGCTTTGGGTTTGGTGCATATGTCTTAACAAAACTAGATGGCACACCCCTTAGTGAACCTATCAATGTTGCGAATTTGTGTTGGTATTATGTTTAATCCTGTTGAATAGTATGAATGATAAAGTAGTTTTGTTAAAGTTATGGGGTCATATCCTATATGCTTTCACATTGCTTCATTCTTGACAAACCAATCATGTGTATGTCTTGAGCACTAAAGTGGTTATGAAATTCAATTTTATAATTACTTTAGGTTTCATACTATTCAAATTCATCTTGTGTGTTATGATAAGTTACAACATTTGATTTAACATAACATACTTCATCATCATGTTGTATCTAAAAGAAAGTGCAGTTTTAATTAGATCACATAAAACTGCGTTAAATCATGAAGCTATTAACTAGGTAATATTATAGAGGTTATTTAGTTAATCACATTTCCATTTAACATTAAAACACATTAAGACAAGCCATAAAACATCAAATGCTCATATATATATATATCCAAAGTTTTATGTACATATCATCATAATAAACAATATAACTAAGGTCTATGGGAACTAGACCCCTTTGGCTCTGGTGCTCATGATCTAGTAGCAGGACATTGAGAGATGGTCGTATGTGATCATGACCGTGATTCGTTGAACCTGAGTGAAAAATCTAAGCCTTGAATCCGTCAAAGGGCCACCTGATGCTCCCCTGCTATCTACTTCCTCTCTACGTGTAGCCGTGATACCTCTAACTATAATCTCTCAACCTCTATTGAAGTTCGAGATGACTGTCTTGCAGTCTCGGCTTGGTGGAGGTGTCTCCTCACACTCTCATATGCTTCCCGTAACCTCATGAATGGTATTAATGAATTTGGATCCTCCTGCATGATAGGTGGGGTCACGTAATCCAAGTCCATCTCCTCCTCGTCGATGGATGCAGGCACTATCTCTACAGCCACTTGATGGTAGAACTCTTGCCAGTCTCTTGTCGCTCCTACAAGGTAGAAATAATACACAATCAGTACACATCTTCACGATATACATACATACATACATATATATATATATATATAAAGAGTATAAGCACTAAAGTACATGCATAAAATAAAATATCATCACCTATATCTTCAGTAGGTTGAGCAATCTCGACATCATCCTACGCAGGGGGCATGTAAGATGTGCTAGCCTCTCCACGATTGTGAGTACTGGTGCCTACTACAACTACTACTCATGATCTCGTCATACGGATTGGAGAAGGATCTCCCCACTCATGTCGATTTGCACCTGCTGCCTCATCACTCTCACTCAAGGGTGGCTCCTGCTCCTCATCCTCCTCCTCATACTCCTCCTCCTCATCCTCCTCATATCCCTCCTAGCCATCATAATCTGGATCTGCATCCCCATCATACTCATCATCAATAACATCAATGAATATGTTTGCAGCCCTGTATCATGTCTCCTCGACCCTATCCTCTCTGTCATCTCCCTCATCTGATAGTGGACCTTCATCTCCCACTAGCTCTTCCTCGGATATACTGGTGTTGGTCATGTCATTGTCCATCACTCCTCATAATCCCCTATGGCACCGACGTCGTCTACATCAGAGATTGGTGGCTGGTTGTGATCAGAGAAGTCGAAGTCACTCTTAGCCACATGATCTAGAGTAAGCTGTATTGTATCACCCAGTCTCCGAGAACTCCACACTAACCTCTTGAATGAGGATCATGCCCGGGGTGGTACCTAAACTTGTCCAAATTTCCACATGACTCGATCATAGTAGAAAGTTCGTACTACGTGGTCATGTCAGCCAACCAAAAATTTGTCCAACTATAGTCTCCTCAAATGTCTAGTATGATCTAGCCACTATAGTATCAACTGATAAGGTCTCCATAAGATCTCATCCTCCTCTAGTTAGTCAGATTGTACTCTCCAAAAATGAAAATCACCATAATTCCATTATCACCGTAGAGGATAGCCGAAAGCTCGAGGATACCCTATTGCTATAGCACACAGGAAGACGACTGGTCTAGTACACATAATATGCTCCAGGAACCACACTTGTAGAAGCGTGTAGTGCATCATACTATCTACCTCTCAGAATATAAATCACCCAAGATCATAATACAAATGTGCTAGGATACATCAACCCCAGGCAACATTAGGCGATGCTCTGCCATCCCTCGAATCAAATGGACTAGTCCTCCCTCAAGGTGCGCTACCCGCCCATCAAGGACAAGAACTAGTGCTATAGTATGCATCATAATCTGAATAACCACTAGCACTTGTGAATATAGTAGCATCACTAGGTCTATCCACCCTCTCACCCGATAATCATGTATTGGACCACCTAGACAGTACTACATATCCGCCTTCTGCTCGTGGAAGGTCTAGTCTCTCTCGAAACGTACCCGCTCTCCCCGAATTGGAACACGGAGAATATGGTGTATGTCCTCCAAGGTGATCATCATCTCTCCTATAAGCAAGTTGAATGTGCATGTATCCGCATCCTAGTGCTCACAGAGATCCATAAACATCACATCGTGGTACCTCATGGGAGGCATGAGGTACGCCCAATAGATGCCTATGGCTTGAAGGTGCTCTGTCTCCTCTGCTGAAAGTGATGGGGCTAGATCTCTCAAGAAGCTCAACTATTTTCCCCCTAGTCACTGCTGTGATCAGGTGGGTACCTATCAAAATCACAAAAATATGCTCTAAAAATCATCTAATTTTTACATTATTCACCATGCAAGTGTACTAAAGTCCATCTAGTGTGCTTTCCTAAAGGCTCTTGACACTTTAGAACCCTTTTGGGACACTTTGCAAAGAAAAGGGACACTTTGCAAAAAAAGGGGACACTTTGAAATATTTTTTTCCAAGATCCTAAATTAACCTAGATATGCATAAAATTCATTAAATAATTACTAAAACAAATAGCACATGTAGCCGAATCGACTCACCTCGTGATGAAACTCGTCATGTGCCACCTGGTTCTGAAGAACATCTAATCGTGCAGGTCTATAATCTTGTCTGCTTGACATCTTTCCGTCTCACTCGTCACTCTCACACTGCAAGAAAGTAAAATGAAATAGTAAGTGACCAAATACTTCACTTTCACCTCTTTTAACTCTAAGTTTCATTATTTTTTTTACTCTTATGCATCAAATTAGGGTTTTTCATATCTTAAGAGTTAATAAAGTACTTTTTATTCAAAACACCATAACAGGTGCTAGGGAACTCCATTTTTGACACCGTTTAATGTGTTCGAATCATGATTCCGCACCTAACATAATTAATTGTCTATCATTATGTGGCATGGTACTTGGAAATGTCCTTCGATATGATGCATCTTATTCGATGAGGCTAGATTGATACCTTGATTCCACCTCCGCAAGGCAAGCGGAATCAGGGTGCATACATCTACCCTCAAATTTGATTTCTAGAAGTTAGGAAAAAGTATTTTTGGACAATTAATGAATTTGTGTTGCAAGATGCGGTTCCTAATGTTGTGGTTTTGCAGATAACTACATTGGGGGCTTCATTCTCCTGTCTTTTGAATGAGTATCCTTTTATAGTAAAATGTAATGTTTAGAGTCCTTTAGCTTACATATGTATGTAGAGTCATATGGGTGCTAAAGTGAGGGCTTAATGTGTCACCAAAAAATTGTATACTCTTGAAGAAAGAGACAATTTTGCAATTAATTTGGTCCTATTTTAAACACTTTTCATTAATCACCCCTTAAAAACTGCATTTATAGGTCCCTAATGCTCATGATTTTGGACTTTAAGGCCTATTCCACTCATAAATCATACAAGTCCTGACAAGAAATATTCAAACCACTCAAATTTTGTAAAACCTACCTCAAAAATCCTTGGTGGGACTAAGTTTCCCAGTGTGGTGACTTAGTCCCTTTTGAGGTATTTTTCACTCTTGAGCGGGAAAATCACCAACTTAATTCAAATTCTTGATGGATGTCGGCTTGTAAAGTTAAAATAAAAGATAATTTGGTGTTAATTCCTATAAATACATGTTTTTAGGTCATTTTTCATAACATTAAGTCATTTTCATCAAGAAAAATCAAGAGTCAAGAATCAAATATCTTTCACAAGAAGTTTCATTAGTCTATCTACAACAAAGTTGAAGTTTTAGGGTAGCAAGCTAGGGTTTTTTTAGGTCTTCAAGCCCACTTTTTGTTCATGATCTTACATTGCAAAGGGTTGATCATGGATGCCTATAGTGAATCATGGAGAAATCTAGGTTGAGGAGATGCAACTAGCCATCAAATAAAGCCTAAAGACTTGTTTTCAAAGTGATTCCATTTTCCATTTTCTCTCTATATTTAGCCTAAGGAAGGTTTGCATGTCAATTAGATTCATTTTTAATGTGATTTAGTGTATCTTAGAGTGAGTCTTGCATTGTTCTAAATCCATTTATGCATCTTATTCTTGCACATTAAAATAGGGTTACACCTTATTTTTAGACTTCCTAGTCTTAGACACACTTAGGGCTAGGGTTTTATGCAAATTTTACCTCTTCCAAGGTTTAAATACCAACTAGGTGTTTGACCAAGGAAAACCCCCATTAGAAACCAATTTATATTCTATTTTGTAGGGATTTTTGCAGATTTAGATCCGGGTTTCTGTAAGAAAATAGAGTGTAGATTGTGGGCTTCCGTTTTCACTTTCATATTTGCAAAAAATACTAAGTGGAATAAGTCACCAACAGTGGCAACTTAGTCCCACTACATTGATTTTTCAGAGATTTTTGCAGTTTCAGATACCCATCCGGCAAAAATAGCTTTCTAGACAGTTTCCTTGATCTAGGACTAAATTGCCCAGCTTGGCGTAAGTGTCCTAGTCAGCTCAAAAATCAAGTTTTCTAGAATTTTAGAGGTCTCTACAGTCCATTCTACTCTTCATTAGTTCCTAGGTGCACAATTTCAGTTTATCATCTTTATTTTGTTCTTTATTGCATTCATTTTATCTTTTTGCATATCACAATGTGTTTTCAAACAACTTGCATTTATTAGGTTTTGCATTAATAATCATCTTTTCTTTTCAATTTTTTGCATTTAGGTATCATATTTAGGCATATTTCATCTATCATTACATTAATTTTTTGTGTAGAATTTAGCATTTTGGGTTCATTTCTCTCCTTTTAGGTGAAAAACCCTAGAAGAGTTAGAGAACCCTTGGATACCCAAAATTGGTGTCCACAATTTAAACAAAATGCAAATAAATCGATAGAGACGACCTATAGTGAGTTGTAGATTTACATGGACCCATTTCTATTTCATTATGTGAACTTGATTATTGAACCCTCTGATGCTTCTCCTCAACCCTCAACGTACATTAACATGTATTGGTTACTCCTTCCCCACAACCTATGATTGGCTTGCCAGAGGTGACGTTCACCTCGTAGGACTTTCCCTTGAATAAAAATCCCTCTCCCCTATACACCCCTGCTCACCTCAATGGAAACATTGTGACAAGAGTCCTAGTTGACCCTGCAAGCTTGGTAAATGCTATCACAGAGGAGACATTATGGCTAAATTCATTACAAAGAGAGAAATATGAAGAAAAAAAGTCTACCATACGTATGCATGATTGTATCTCTCTTAAGCCATATGGCTCCATAACCCTTTCCATCGTAGTTGGACCTAGGGTTGTGGATATAACCTTCGATGTTATGCCAAAATCTGATCTGTTCATAATGAAGTTGGGAATTCTATGGCTAGCTTCTATGAATGGAATCACTTCCGTTGTTCACAAATATTTAAAGTTCTCCCATGAAGGTGTTGTACATGTTGTGCATGACACTAGATATCAGCCATTGGTATCCCATGAGGGTTATTCATTAGATCATTTTTGGCCCACCTTGGTTGGTCCGCTTCCCCCTAGAACGAACCTGATTTACCGAAACTATGTAAAGTATAAAATTGGGGGTAGGGGAAAATCAAAAGTGACTCCTACAATAGTGTAGTAGCAAGCTATCTCTTCCTATTGAAAGGGAAAGGAGAGGCCTGCCTGTCCTTGGGGCACCAATTTTTCCCCCCTTTCTGAAGATGAGTTTTGGATGACTACTCCTAGCTTTCACATAAGAAGTGAGATGGTGCCTTCTTGGCATAAAGCCAAGATTTAGATATTGAACCTTCCTACTGTGCCTCCTAGACCTTGGCCTTGCCTTTATGGTAGAAGGAAGGGTCCTCATGGGGAATCTTGTATGTCTCAGCCTCCGTGGCCTCCTACCACTCCTGCCCCTAAGGTAGTGAATGTGAAGAGGCCCACCACTGAGGCACTAGAGCCAACTCCCCCCGTTGTTACTTCCGTCCCCTTTGCTTGAGTTTAATTGAATTCAGTTATGCTTCTAGCTCCTACTGCAAGCATAAAAACCATTAACCCTAAAAAGGTGTATGTGTTTATTGCTCCTTTGGTCAAGCTGCCTCTCTTGACGTCCCTTCTGGAAATCCCATCGTTATCAAAGCCTGTTGACATGCTAAACACCTTAGTGGCGTTCATTGTGGTCTTCTCCTTCTCCTTAGTGCCTTCTGCCTCGTTTGTGGGGGTCTTGCACCCTCCAATGAAGTGGAAGGTGGAGAATGGCCCTGCTAGCAATGAGGGTCAAAAGAGGAGTCCACCCTCTTCAAAGGGTGGTTCTGCATTAGCATGCGTTGTCCTTGTGATGAAAGAAGTTTTGGCATCCCCTGAGTTTGTCACTGCTCCCAAGTCACTCGATGAGCCTAGTAGTGAATCTCAGGCATTGCCTCCCTTGCTCGTTGAGGTAACACATGGCACTCATGTGAAGTGAATGTTTAAATCTTTGGATGAGGTCTCAACCCTGTTAGTGATCTTCATGAAATCGCTAACCTTTGCTCCACAAGAACCGAGTAGAGGAGATTTTGAAGAGTCTCCTTCCTTGACTGTTATTGTTGGGGGGGTTGGAGGGTTCTCCCCTTAACATTCCACCACTACAGGCTAGTTCGGCTTCCTCGTATAATGATCTAGATTGGGAAGTAGATGACCTCTTGATCGATGAGTGTTAGGGGGAGCCTCTTCTTTTCCTTTATATTAGGTGTGTGTTTGTTGTGATGTGTTCCACCATGCTCGCGTTATCTGTTCCTAGATGACCCTTGTCACCCTTGTAGGTGCTTGGATATGAGAGTGATTATGTGTTGTAAAACTTCCTCTATTTGTGGCATCATTCTTCCTCTGTTATGTGTATTTATTTTTGACAAATTAAGGATGATGCAAAGTGTTGGGGAAATTTAGGCTTCCCTTCCATGTTGACCCAATTTTTTATTTTTACTTTTTCTTCTTGTGCACTCTTCATATGGTTTGATATAGTAGGGGGTTGATGAAAATTCATATATATACTATTATTATACTTATATATATATTTATGAGTAGTTCTGATCCCAAAATATAAATTGCCCCTATGCCCCTTGTTTGTGATGTCATTGTCTCTTTTTGCAGTTTTGTTATATTTCTCCCTTCTTTTCTTGGGTTGTAATGTTGTGGTGCTCATGTGTTATCCCTCGTGTGCATGGCAACATTAACATGGTGACATCTCACTATGTCCCACGAGCCATAACATCACTTTTTCATTCTTGATTTTCTCTCCTTAGGATGCCACATGCCTTGTGTTCGGCACACACCATCCTAAGGGAGGGCTATCATGTCAACTTTGATTTTTAGAAAACACTTTCTTAGCCAACAAATCTTTTCTCAAAAATCTTTGCAAACTCTTACAAAAATCACATTCTCAACAAGGACCCCCTAACAAAACATGTTTCCTTCATCATGGGTTCGCGAAGAAAGAACTTGGAAAAATTTCCTTCAAGGTGGGAGCAACTTTTCTTGCGGGAGAAGCCCCAACCTCCCCCTCGCGAGGGGGAATTTTCTTCCCTTGAAATTCCTTGATGAATTGAACATCTTTCGAAAGGATTCCTTGATGTTGAATTGATTTGCGAAAAAATATTCTTGCACTTTCAAATGACGTGTCCCTTGAGTGGACCACTCTTATTTTAAAGGGTTCCTGAGGGACCCCTTTAAAATATTTTCAATTTTTTGACTGTCTACGTGACTATCTGTCTGTCTACCTGCATGGCTGCTTTTTATGATTTCTAACATGTTTTATTTGTGGATTAACATGTTGCTTTGTAGGTGTGCCTGTGAAGCTGCTTTCTAGTTTGACTCTAGAGAGTCCCCTTACATTGGGCTTCCTTCATGAGAGAGTACTTGGGGGAACACCTTCTTTGCAAGTTCGAGGGCCTGTGAAGCGCTTGCATCCTACGGGATTTGTCCATCATTGGTCTGCATGCCTTCGGTGTACTTTGTTCAACTTCGTAGTTCAATGGAGCTACAAAGTCCTTTTGTTCGAACCTCCTCATGAGAGATTACCTTTGGAGTCCTTTTCCTGCACTACACTTTTGAGTTCACTAGATCGCGGTCTGCCTCCTCAATGGTTCAAGTATAACTCTTCAATCCACTTTACCAAACACTCATTGATACTCATGCTCTCTAAAGTGGAAGAAAAATGTATAGGAGCAAATTTGCACCCCTTGTGTAAATTCCTCTTTTGCATGCCCTCACCTTAGAAAATCAAACCCGATGGAAAAATTCCACATCACCCATCCGAAGTGCATCCACTTGGCATGTGTTGTGTGTTCCAGTGGGGGAATTTTTTCTAGGTACACAAGCACGACACACATGCGTTTGCATAGTGCACTATCATCCCTAACAAATTTTTGCCTCTAGAGTCTATAGGGACGTTACACTCCTAATTGGGGATGAATTGTAACACCTCTGTGCGACCAATCGACTCGAAAATGACTCCTCTTCCATTTTGGTCTTCAAATGCATCCATTTTCACTATCACTTCATCCTCTACACACTCATTCATTCATTCTTCCAAGATTATTCTAGAAATCTAACACATTCTCTCAAACACTTTCAAAAGTCCATTGAGCATTGTAGCAAGAAGGCTTATTACTCCATTAATTCCATCCTTGTACTTGTGGTGCTACCATAGAAGTTGTGAGTTTGGAGTCTTGTGAGACCTCTCTTCGTCACTATTGCGGCCGTGTCAACTTTTCCAAGTTCGTTTCTTGCATTCTCCCCTCATCGACCTTGAGAGCCTTTGGATGGAGGTGGTATCACTTCATTTTCCTTTTTTGGTTTGACATAGTAGCTTAGCATCTTTCATAGTGTTCAATACTTTCCTTCTTTCCATTATTTTACATTCTACTTCATGGATTTTCTGGCTGTCCATTGAGGTGGAAACACTGAAGTGGGGGTTTGACTGAGGCAAACCCCTATATAACCCAACATTTTTTCCTCTTGCATGTGTGTAGGTGAACATGTCCTTGGAGCTCGCTGGCGAACTGGAGCTTTAGTGAGTTGATATTCGTCACTCTTATCTTCATCTACTTGCTTTATCTTTTATGTAGCTACTTGCCATACTTCATAATTCTATTTATTTCATTGAAGCTAGTTAGCTAGGTAGTTAGTAGGTTCTCTAGTGTTTTACACTGCATTTCAAATTTTCTAGCCGTACGGATGCCAACACACTAGAGAGACACTAGTGTGTTGCACTATTGTCCCAAACCCGTGTTGCTATCCTTGGATAAAGAGTTGTTCGAGGTGTAGTTTGAACTCCAGAAACTGACTTGTCTAGTCTCATTTAGACTCTTGGATCTGTGGAGTGACATAAGCACTTGAGAGTGCTCTTCATTCTTGATTCTCATCATAAACACTCCTTAGCTTGAGGTAAGTTAGGGCAGCCCTCTACTCTTTTCTCTCCATGATCTAGAGCCTTGGTGTGGTTGGTCCCCCTCTCTTACAGTACGCTAATGTAAAATAGAAGCCATTAATGGATGCTTAAGCTAATATGGATGATTATTAAACCAAAATGCTAAAAAGTGCTCAATGTGGATGAGAGTGAGTACAAATTTCAACAACATAACTTTTCTATCAAAAAATGGATCCATTTCACTCCAAATAGTGACGTATTTATAGGAGAACAAATGAAAAATCAAGGGATCAAATCAATTTGATCTATCAATGGTCAATATTGGGTGAAGGGGGAAACATGGATCAAGGATTCTCATCAATGGATGAGAATCAAAGATCACATGGATCAAGGAAAGCATCAAGGGTTAAAAATGATTCAAACAAATACACTTTGTTACAACTTTCAAAGTTTGTTACAAAGTTTGTTTGAAATAATCATTTCCTTTTTGGAGCTAAATAGGAGAATATTCCTATGCAAGTGGATGGGAGATGAAATTAGCAATTTAGTAATTAAAACTAAATTTTAATGTGCAAGATGAAGAATTTGAGGATATTCACTAAATTATTGATCCACTTAATGAAAAATGGATCTAATATGATAATTAAATAGTTTATGGTTATTTAATTAAGATGGCCTAGGGTTTAAATTAAATAATTTGGTTTATTCAATTTAAACAAGATGAGAGGTGAAGGTGAAAGGGGACAAATTAACCTAATTAGGTTAATTAGATTAATAGATGTAAATGATGCATTTAATAAAATAGCTAGGCTAATTTAATCAAATAGGTGAAAAGAAGGTGAAATTCAAGATGAAACGATGTTAGTGATCAAATTCAAGTGTGTAGTATCATTCAAGACATTTTTAAGTGTCTACAACAACTTTCAAATTTTGATTACAATACATGACTAACTCATAAAATTTTGTTTCCAAAGCACACAATTCTTAAAAAGCCTAACAACATTTGACCAAATATAGATTATAATATTTAGTTTTAAAGTAACTAAATTTCTTAGGAAATCTTCGTAGGGTTTCAAGTGGAGACATGGAATTCACATCATTGAGATAGACTTAATTAGTTCTACAAACACATTCATCATCAGAAGACACAATCAAGTCACAAGCTATGCTAATGCAATATATCAATATTAACTCAAAGTAATAAAAAGAGAGCAAACCCTATGAGCCAAACCTATTCCTTGGGAGCTCATCTCTGATGACCTTTCATACGTATATATTTCATAGAAGAACCATAGTTTGACAACACGGGCTTGATCCAACACAATCTTTGACAACAAAAGGGTATATCCTTATAGATATTTGGCATTTCATATCCAACCTTCTAATAACTCTCATGTTAGCCTTGAAAATTTCATTTAACATCTCTACCTCTATGTAACTCTTCACCATTATCCAAAGTTGGAATAATATGACATGTATGTTTATAGAAATAATAGATTCCACATTTAATTGTTTACTTTAGGAGATGGAGGTAAGGAACATTCTATATTGCAATACAACTTATACTCAATATTTCCTTACTTAAATTTGGGTGTCAATCATATCTAAGTACATTATATGGTTCATCTACTCTAGGCTGCTTACAAGATTTGAGATAAAACAAAATATATGTTAACTTCTTCTAGTAGGTAACCAACACTAGACCATACAATGAGTACCATTCATGATTAGAAAATATTGTAGCTTACAATTATGTAGTGTTCTATTGGTAATAATATTCTTCCTTTTGCATTATTGTAACAAGATTGAATCATGTTTTCCCATAGTTAAGAAGTTAAATAAAATAACTACTTGGCTCAAATAGAATAAAGATCCAACCCATACTTATGCCTTGATGAGTTAACTCATAATGATGGTAGGTTAATCCTACAAATATACCTAGTGACAACTCTTACTCATTTTATGGTAATTGGACAAATCCCACCCATGAACACAACAAATTGAATGGATACAACTTAATACCCAAAGTAATGAAATATCTTACTATGGAGACTATAAGGAATACATGTTATAAATATATTTATCTCTTTGTAATACATCGTTAAACATTTACTAAAAAGAAAGAATATCAGACATTTCCCTCCTCTAGCAACATTTCTCTTCTACTTAACCACATTCAGTGGAAAAAGGAAAATCAGACAATATTACAAAACTACATGAGAAACTAAATGGAGTCTTAATTTACTAGGATCAAAAACCAATGCTTGCTAAGAAAATAAGTAGCAAGCAGATAAATTTTAATAGAGGAAAAAAAAACAAAAGGCACCTTACTAAAAACCTATAGAAAAAGGCTCATATGAATCCCATTAAAATTCACCAAATGGCCTACTCCAAGCCTTCTCACCACAGTAATATGCACTTCAACATGGATAACATCCCTAACAGTATTCCTCTTACCAACACAACTCAATGAAAATAGTTGCACCAAAATACTGAAGATGACATAGACAGCTTGCCCTTCTTCCATGTAAAAAAAATTTCAACACCCATAAAGTAAAGGAAAAATGCATTCTGACAACTCTCTAAATAAAACTGTATATTACATATCTTAAAGTTATAAGCCTAAGTTCCTTGTATTTGGCACTTTGTAGATGTTTATACACTTTTAATTTTTTTTTTACCAGGTCCTCTTATCAATGCTCATTGCTATGTAATGCTGCTCTTCAAAAGCATTTTCATAGCTAAATTCTTTTCTCCCATGACCTCTTTTTTTCTATTTTATATATATATATATATATTTAAACGTTTCCCTATCATTAATATACTGTTATCTTTAATCAAAAGAAAAACAACTTAGTAATGGTTAAATTTATTCTTCAACATAAATCCATTTGCTTAAATTCGGTATGGAAATGATTTTTAAAGGTTTACTGTAATGATCGATTTTGTATGGAAATAAAGTTAATAAAAAACATACCATTGTTGAGGCTATTTACTTAAAATATAGTTTCAGTTTTATAGGTTATAAAAAGAAAAAAATATGGTTGCAGAAATTGTACATTATTAGAATATCAAACCCACTAATTTGCTAGAAAGTAGTGTCTTTAATTGAATGGTCCCATGGGGGGGCTTTGGCTCCTATTTTTAGGGAAGTAGGTGGTCTCATGGGAAATTTTTTTTTTGCTACAGGATTAATTGGAATCTTTTTCAGCCCAAACAATTAGGTGGCTGAAAATTTCAGCTAGTGAGATTGGGGTGGGGATAGAAATTGCCCCACCTACTCAAGAGTACTTTCCTACCACTTGTCACAAATTTGGAGGGAAATGATGTTTATTTATTAATTTTTTATTCACAACATTCCATTCCACCACCATTCCACCATCGGCCTGCTTAAATTTTGAAGCTTCAAAATATTCATGGGACCACTAGCTTCAAAATATTCTGCTAAAAATTTAAGCAGATTCTGCTCTGGATTTTTAGGAAGCCCCCCTCCATAGGACCGTGCCCTAACACAAGTAGATTCGCTAGTAGTTACCTTACAAAAAAATTGTTAATCTAAGTCTAAAGCTAGATCTTTCGTATAATATTTTGTAGGTGGACAACTCACTTCCATAACAAGAAAAAATATGCTGCCAATTTTATTTCTTTACAATTGCTTACAAAATATTTTTCCAGTATATTCCTCTCAAAATTTTAATTGGGATTTTCTTTTCACAGAATTAGTAATAGTAGCCATGAAAAGTATTCGATTATTTACATAATTAATCGCACAGTGAGAAATATTAAAATGGTGACTCAAATGTGATGGTTGTAGACCAATGCTAATTTGAACCTCTACTCATTACATTACACTAATAAAGCCAATATGTCAATAGCATGCTAGAAAAAAGTTATATAAGACAACTTGATACATAATTCCTAAAACAACCAATCTAAAGTAGATCATATTAATTTTTGTCTACCTTAGCATTATAGCACTATAAAATTTCCCAGGTCAATAAACTCGACTAGAATCATAAGAGAAAGTTTTAGTTCATTGCACTAACCTCAAAAAAGATATTCTTCTTTGATTTATTGAACTATTGGAGCAAGGTGGCCCCAATCTATTGATGTCATCTTTCTTCCTGCCTGAACTCAAAGGTTGATCAAGCATTGGGTTTTGGGTCGCTAATCTTCTTTAATTCTTCTTCCTATATAGGAAATGACGATCCTAGAGGCATTTCTCTATTTCTCCTTGGTTGCACTAAACCTCAATAGCAAATAGGGAGATTGGTCTGTAAGGAGAAGCACCCAACCCAATAGAGTATTTAGAAAACCATTTGATTCTCTCGTCCCCAAGCTTTGGAGCTCATCCGAATGACTATGATTCGGTGCAACAACAACACATATATCAACAATTGACTGCTTATTCGGTTTCCTTGACTCGTGATTTTTTTTGCATTCTACCTTGTCTCTTCTCTATCTTAGATGCTTGAACAAGGCAATCATCAATAGCTGCATTCACATCTGTTATTGTGGTTGAAGTAAATATCTTAATCGCTTGAGAAATTATATTTTCACTATTGTCTCTCTCTTAGATTGCTTCGATACCCATCCTATTGGTACTTGGTCATGTGCTACTTCTTTATCCTTTTTCTTGCTCTTTTTCCTAAGGTCGATGTCATATTCCTTCATTTTGCATTAATTAGATTTTTTTTTACTGGAGGGTAGATTTTTTTGCAGCCTTTTTCATAGTATATTAATTGTGTGACCATATGTTCTTTCTTCAGGATTTAATTAAGGGATTTTTGGCATGAAACAAAAGACTACTTTGGAAATGTAAGGGAGAGGAGCCGATCGTGGGTCGGGCATCGATCGTGGGTATATATTTGGACAACTTGGGGCCCATCGTTGGCCAATATTTATGCCAATTAAAGTTTCAAATATGCTTTCAAATACATGATATGACAAATTCATATTAAATTCAAAATATGTCCTATCATAGGTAGACTTTTTTATTGCCACCTTCTTAATAGTAGGTGAATGCAACTAGACATTTATTTTCCACCTTCACAATATTAAGTGAATGCATCATGATAAACTTATTTCCACAATATAAATAATCTTTGTCACCTTCCCAATAAAGGTTGTTGTAAAGGGATATTTTATTATCCAAAATATATGTCTTATTCCATTAAAAGTGAGTTGACATGCACTCAAAGTGAGTTGACATGTATAGAAGACATTGCCAACTGGTTTAATTCCAAATATATGTTAACAAAATAAATTTCAACATGTTCCATTTCTCATATTGTTTTTATAAACTACTGGTTCCCGAGTGTCCATATTAACCAATTTTATTTTATTTTTTTCTGAATTTTCCTACAAAATTGAAAAAAATGAACTCTCAGGCTCACTATGCATTGCAAATTTTCATTAAAACACATAATTATTAGACTATTATTTACAAATCAACATAAAAAAAAATAATCATAATTTTTTTAAAAAACTGGTTAGAATTCAAAAAAATATTAATATCATTTCAAATCACCAACTAGAAATCCTACGTACCCATGAAGCTATCACTTCTACCATTAATCCATTGAATGCAAATCAAATTCCCTCCTAGAATTCAAAATTATCCACTTGCTACCAATTCAAATTCTATAAACCTATTTATGCAAGCAATCCTCAGTTGTACGATACAAGTTACAACTGAAAAAATTCAAATTTCTCACTTTTTGCTGCATAGTCTTGAGCGACGATGACCTCTTCCAAATTGATGCAATCTCCTCCTTCAGCTTCTACGGTAAGTCTCAATACCCACCTTCACAAAAACACAAATTGCATTCCATTTACTACTGTGTGAAATTGCCTTGTCCATTTACATTTAAATGAATCGATACCTTGTTAATTTTCATAGCCATACTTTATGATATCATCTGCCAGTCTCCCTTAAAGCTTACTGTTATGGTTCAAATATTTCCAACTCTTTCCAATACAACATTACGATACATACATATATATATTGCACAGATACATATCTACATATGTTTCTTATAGCCCTGTCCATTTTCATGAAACTTACACATTTATTTATATTTGCAATATATATAGGTTTTTATATATATATATAAACATATATATAAACATATGTATATATATGTTTATATATAAACCTATATATATATACTGAAATTTATATATAGCCCTATTCATTTTCATGAAACTTACACATTTATCTTTCGATGCAATATATAGGTATATGTATATATATTATATATATATATATATGTATACTGCATACTAAAATTTATAGAATACTATACAATTCATCAATAGTATGGTTCAAATTTATCCAACCCTTTTTGATGCAACATTGTGATACATATATACATATATATATAGAGAGAGAGATACATAGATACATAAATTACTTATAGCCTTGTTCATTTATATTCAATTTACGTATCTATCTATCTCTACAAATTATATATATATGTATGTCACCCATATCCTTCTTCATTTACATTCAACCTAATTAGATGTATGCTTTGTTTGTTGTTCAATTAAAGTGACTACAGATATCGGTCCCTATCCCTTACAACCAACTGTGTTAATGGCTAACTCCTACTTATGTTAAAAAAAAAAAAAAGGCATGACACACAGACACATTTAAATTTATAAACAAGATGTACAAATATATATATATCAGATTATACTTATTTCCAATTTATATGTTGTATGAAGTTATATTTTAGTATGCTATTTGAGAAATGGTTATAACATAAGTAGGAGTCAACCATCATCATAGTTAGCTGTAAGGGAGAGGGGCTGATATTTACAGTCACTTTAATTGAACAACAAACAAAGCATACATCTAATTAGGTTGAATGTACATATTCATATATGTATATGCACGCATCGACATATACGTCACATCAAAACACACTTTCCCTACAGTGTATGTAGTCAAAAGTGGTATAAAATCCATGGTAAATACCATGACTTATAAATTCTTGGAAAATGCCATGAATTTTAATTTCATGGAAAATGCCATGAACTTTATACTACTTCACTACATTCTCTGTAGGGAAAAAAAGCTCCTCCATTTCTTTATTTATTCTTTAATTAAATTGACTATATATATCGGCCCCTCTCCCTTGCAACCAACTGTGATAATGGATGACTCCTTATGTTATAATTTTTTTTCATACATTTTATACATGTTTCCTATACCAAGCCGTCACATACCATACCCACCATATGTCATATGTCCAAAACTATACCCACAATCGGCTCCTATGCCCACACATAGCTTCTCTCCCTTATGTGTATGTTTTGTTTGTTCTTCAATTTAACTTATTGTAAATGTCGACCCCTCTCCCTTACAACCAATTGTGATAGTGGTTGACTCCTACTTATGTTATAACCATTTATGAAAGAGCATAAATAATTTGAAACAATACTAAGATAGATAGATATACATACATACATACACACATACATACATACATACATACATACATATATATATATATATATATATTGCAGAGATAAATAAATACATAAGTTTCCTATACCCTTCTTCATTTACATTCAACTTAATTAGATGTATGCTTTGTTTGTTCTTCAATCAAAGTGACTGTATGGTAACCATTTCTCAAACAACATTAAGAAACATTTACACAACTTGAAACAACATTATGGTAGAAATATTTCAAAACCTTTCCCGTGTCGTAATGCTCTTTGAAGATATACATATTTGTATCATATTGTTGTTTCAAGTTTATATATAATGGTATCATAATGTTGTATGAGGAAGGGTTTAACATGATCACCGAAATGTTTATAAGAGGTAGAGTTGGTGATATGATAGTAAACCATGCATTGCTTGTTTCATTGCACGCATACCCTTGATCATTTGAAATCAACTCAATTAGATGCATGGTTAGTTTGTTCTCCAATTACACTCAATATTACATGTATGAATTTGTTGTTTCAGTTGGAATCAATATTTTCATTGTACAAGTTATAAGTGTATGTTGTTTACTAATCACTGTGTTGGTTCAATGTAGAGGAAGAAAAAAGTGACAACAAATACCAGGCGACCTTTAAAAAAGAGACCTGTACCAAAACAGAGGCAGACAACTATGCCTACACACAAGAGGTGTGCATTTTCCACATAGCGATGAGGAGGACATTGTGATTCCTGTTCACTAGCCAACTAAAGAACCAAGTAGTGAGGAGGAAGTAGAAATTATTGTGGAGCAGCCAACTAAATTTGTACTCCAAGCTAACCCAACTTTATCAACTAAAAAGGTTGCACCAAGGTGGGAATTAACCATGGTTGACATGGACCATGCCATTGTAGATGTCGAAGAAAAAAAGTGGTCAACTAGAGGTGCATCCAAAAAGTGGGGCATTCTAAGCACAACATTATCAAATTGGCTGGGTGGTGTGACCACTACTAGAAGGAAAGGGCCCCCAATAGTCCTAACTAAGGATGAAGAGTCACTGATCACTAATTGGTGCAAGGAGATGGATGTTGTTGGCCATGGTTTGGAGATTGTCAATCTCAAAACAAAAGTGGCCCAAATATGCGAAACAAGGAATAATCCCTTCAAGAATGGGCTTCCTGGCAAGTCGGTGGATGAGATTCAAAAGAAATAATCTCGATCTATGCTTGAGAACAACCCAAGGACAAGATAGAGATTGTGCTATAAATCTTAGACCTATAGTTGTAAGTTCTTTCTATAACACTTTGGAGAAGGCATATGTAGGAGGGAATTATGGACCATAAAGGATTTGGAACTATGACAAGACAGGGTTACAAGCTGGTTGGAACGGTAATTTGAAGGTGCTTGCCAACAAAGGTAGCATAAGTGTTGCTTACATTATCCCAAAGAGCCGAGAGTGGATCACTATTCTAGTATGTGTAAATGTTGTAGGTCAAAAACTTCTAGGTTTTTATTTGATCAAAAGAAAAAATCATGTGTAAAACTACATAGCTAACTATGAGGTAGGAGCATTGATCACTGTTCAACCTCACACATGGATAAACAAAGATCTTTTTATCAAATGGCTCAAGTTTTTTTCTATGCAAATACCTGGGGGTTGCTCGCCCAACCATAGACACCTCTTGATATTTGATGGCCATGACAACCATGTAGCCTTTTCTACCATTACCGAAGCAAGGGTGCTTGGTATTGACTTGCTAACCCTACTGGCCCACACATCACACAAGTTGCAACCTCTTGATGTGAATGTTTTCTCATCTTTAAAGTCTAACTTCAAAAAGAAAAGAACAAATTGGAGTATTTGACATCCAAATCTGGAGATAAGAAGGGCATAATTGGCTACACTTGGTAGCCTAGCTTTTCAAAAGTCATTGACTATTTCAAACATAACAGTTGGCTTCAAGAGGACAGGTATTTGGCCCTTTGATTGAAATACTTTGGACAAGGACATGAGGGTTAGCGAGACTTTCTAGTTTGCTGCCCCCGAGGAAGCATCAATTGTTGCAAACATTCTAAGACTATCCAAAAATGGTTTGGTAGTGAATGAGGGTGAGTGTAATGATGGAACTGCAGAAGTTGGAGATCAACAAAATGGGATGCATGGTTAGTATGTTCTACAATTACCCATCTTCATTTCCAATCAACTTAATTATATGCATGGTTAGTTTTTTCTTCAATTACTCTCAAACTTACATTTTGAATTTGTTGTTTCAGATTCCAATAAACCACTTGAAGAAATAGTATTGGGAGAATAGAATACTATTGGAGACATATCTCTTTCCCTACCAAATCCACCTGAGCAGCCCTCTTGGATGTTAGATGGTGCTGCTAATCTTGGTATGGATATGCATGTGGAGGAAGACCAAAGTATTACAATGCCATCTCCATCGCACAACATGGGTCCAAATATGTTAGTACATTTCTATGTTGATTGGGGAGATAGTGATGGTGAGTAGTTAGGAGATGGATTGGATGCTATGATAGTGAGGTTTTAGAAACAAATAATGCTGATTTGATTGAGCCTTTGGGAGGCCAACCAACTTCACACATCTCACAATTCTTGAAACTACTGGTTCATGTAGTGAAAGACAAGTCTAACAAGGTAGGTGACCATGGGATCAAATTTCAAAGAGGATCCCAACTCCTAACTGCTGATGACCACATGGCCTTGCTAAGTGAGCAATAGGAAAAGAAGAAGGAACTAGAAGAATTGAAATTGAGGAAGAAGCAACAACTTACAGAGTGCAAGATAGAAAGGGTTGTAGAATTAGAGGTGAAGGCTCTTATGATAATTGAAAAGGAAAAGCAATGATTAGCAGTAGAGGTTGAAAAGGAGCTACAAAAGAAGGACAAGGACAAAAAAGGGAGAAGCAAAGGAGAGAAAAGGAAGCTAAAAAAAGGGAAAAAGATTTGGAGAAGGAACAAGTAAATGCTCCAAAGGAGAGGTGACTCAACAAACCTCTAAATCCCTTGCCTGACCATCATAGGATCTTCACATATTTCATGTTTATTCAATGCCCCCAATATTGTCCATCACCTACCCAAGCTAGTAGCCAAACATTTCAGAGTTGGAATCCTTCACTTTCATAGTCCTATACACTCTCACCTAGCCCAAGCATTACCCAACCATTTCAAAGTTGGAGTACTCATTCAGAATCACACCAACCCTCGCCTACCCCAAGCATAATCCAACCAATTCAATCTTGGAGTCCTTCTCCGTCATAGGCCACATCCAACTCAAAAGATAACATGACATCAAATTTCAGTTTTCCTACCTTTTTCAATTGATTTGAATGTTTGGTTGCAACTTTTTTGTTCTGAAGGTTTTGATGGATTTGAAACAATGTTTAAACTTTTTTGTTTTGAATGTTTGTAACTTGGAACAACAGTATGAATTGAATACAAACAACATATTCCATCATGTTACTGTCACTGATTGCTTGAGTTATTGTAAATGAATAGCCAACAAGGCATACATCTAATTATGTTGAATGTAAATAAACAAGCCTATAGGAAACTTATGTATCTATCTATCTCTGCAATAGTTAGTTGTATATATATATACATTTACATATATACACAATTATAGGAAACATATGTATCTATACATCTAATTAAGTTGATTCAAAATGAAAAAGGCTATATGAAACATATGTATCTATCTAATTGTGCACATATATGTATCATAATGCTATATCTGTGATCAGGTGAAAATATTATTCCAGAAATGAGTAGCAACAAGAAATATGCAAGAAACAATAAAGGCACCTAACACCTCAAGATTGGGAAAAAAATGTCAAACTTAACAAATGTATATGGAAATATTATACCTTGCTAAGTTGCTCCTTGGTTGGCCCTTGATTTTCGATGTTGTGTATGCTCCTCTTGATGGAAAAAGATGCACAAATGCTATGAAATATGGATGGGAAATGGATGAAAATGCTATGATAAATGCAAGGAATGCAAGTTTTTAGCTAAGTATGGATCAAATGAAAAAATTTCAAGAGTTTGGTTAGCACAATGATCAACCCCTTAAATGAGGGAAAAGAGGGGGTATTTATAGAGAAATTTGAATTTTCTAGAGAATTCACTAGTTGAGATTTATCCAACAAGGCCAAGATGAAGGGATATGGTGAGTTGAGGACTCACAAGCCCTCACATCTTGACATGTGGAATGTGAAGTGACTTAGAGATGGTGATGTGTAAATGAGGTGGAAGGAGGGTACATGTTGTGGAGGTACTTGCAAGTACCTTGGAAAAGGGATGATGTGACCTCTCAATGATCACATGGGGAAGAGGAGAATCTTGGAAAGATAAAAGTAAATTTAAAATTCACATGATTGGAGAATCTTGTAGATAAGACAAGGTTCCAAAGGGAGAGGTGGAAAGTACCTTGGATAAGACAAGGTGTCTAAAAAGGTAAGTCCTTACCCACATGTGACTTGATGTGACAAATCAAAGATTCTAGAAGACTTTGACACATGTGATGTGACAAGTCAAAGGTTCTAGAACTTGCATGGGGAAGAGAATATTCTTCGGAGGAATAAAAGTGAATTAAAAATTTACATGGGGAAGAGAGGGGCCTTGGATGAATAAAAAGTAATTAAAAATTCTATGGGGGATGGGGAGAGTTGACCAAGGTACTAATTAGGCTTAACTAATCAGTAATTAGAAAATGATTAGAGGGTAATGAGGATTAGAAGCCAACTTTCAAAGTTGGAGGATGTGACACATCCTAATCAAAGATTAGGCATGTGCACATCCTTAATGATGAGATTAGAGGGTTGATTAAAATTAAGAAAAATATGTGACATGTGAAGAATTAAATAGATGTCATATTTATTTAATTCATTTGATGAAAAGGGGATTAAAGAGGTAAGGTATTTAATTATTAACTAAATACCTTAGGGATTAGAAGAACTTTAGAGGTATTAATTAAATAATAGTGATATTACTTAATTAATGTAAATAAAAGGATGTTAGACGAAAGGGGATAAATTTGGATAAATTAAGTGTCCAAATTTAGGTGTCTACAATATCATATTGTTGTTTGATATTATTTAGAAATTTCAGTATGTTGTATCAGAAAGGGTTGGAAATATTTATAGTATCATACTGATGTTTGAAGTTATTTAGAAATTTTAGTATGTTGTATCAGAAAGGGTTGGAAATATTTATACCATAGTGCTGTTTGAAGTTATATATAAATTTGATAATGCTGTATCAGAAAGTGTTATGATGTATGAAGTTATATTTTAGTATTTTTTTATGAAATGGTTATAACATAAGTAGGAGTCATCCATCATCACAGTTAGCTATAAGGGAGAGGGGCTAATATTTACAGTCACTTTAATTGAACAAAAAACAAAGCATACATCTAATTAGGTTGAATGTACATATGCATATATGCATATGTATATGTAAATGTGTATATGCATATGCAATACATTTTTTATTGAGGGTGTAACGAATGGAAGGTACAATGCATTTTTGATGGAGAGTGTAATGTTACTGTTGGTTATGCTTATGCATCGTTCCTTCCATTTGTTTCACTCTCCATCTAAAGAACAACTTCAATTTTTTGTTTGCATATGCATACATATACATATACATACACATATACATATGCATATGCATATGCATATGTATATGTATATGCATACACATATGCATATGTATATGTATATGCATATGCATATGTATGCATATGTATACATATATGCATACATATACATATGCATACACATATGCATATGTATATGTATATGCATATGTATATGTATGCATATATGTATACATATGCATACATATGCATATGCATATGTGTATGCATATACATATACATATATGAAACTACATATGTAAGTGCATCTACATATACATATCAAACAATGATACAAAGTGTAAGAAAAAATTCATACATGTAAGATTGAGTGTAACCGATGAACAAACTAACCATGCATCTAATTGAGTTGATTCCAAATGAACAAGGGTCTTATGTTATACATGTAAGATTGAGGTGTCTTAAGTTAATAGGAATGAGCCCTTATTTTGTAATAAGATTAAGAGGGATATACATTGGAAGAAGTCTTATTTGTACAAGATATACAAAGAAACCATTGATGCCATCATTGACAGTAGTTCAGTATATCTTGGACATATTAGACTTCTTTCAATGTATGTCCACAATTGTAACTCTTATATCCTTGAGGTGATGAAGGGAATGTTTTCAATGAAACAAAAAGTGCATGTTATTGTATGACATTCCCAATTCATACTAAAATGATACAAATTGAAACAAAAAATTCATACTTGTAAGAGTGAGTGTGATTGAAGAACAAACTAACCATGCATTTATAGAGTTGATTGCAAAGGATCAAGGGTATTTGTGCAATGAAGCAAGCAATGCATGTTATACTATCAACATTTCCCTACCCACCAGTGGCCCATTGCCCTTATACAAACTATACATATGTACATACATATACATATGTGCATACATATGCATATGTACATATACATATGTACATACATATACATATGTACATACATATATGCATATGTACATATACATATGTACATACATATGCATATATATATATATGCATATATATATATACATATATATATACACATATATATATACATAATATATATATATATATATATATATATATATATATATATATATATATATATATATATATATATATATATATATATATATATATATGTATATACATATACATATGCAACATTATATGGTAATTAAAAAAAAATTTAACCATGCATCTAATAGAGTTGAAGAACAAACAAACCATACATATGACTATTGTTAATTGTATCTCTATTTAGCAATTCTTTAGGAGAATTGAGTGTAAAAGACGAACAAACTAACCATGCATCTAATTGAGTTGATTGCAAGTGAACTAAGGTATTTGTGCAATGAAACAAGAAATGCATGTTATACTATCACATCCCCAATTCTAATTGACATAAATAAAACAATATAAATTATAAACCAAACTTTGTCACACTTGTGAATGTAATTGAATATAAATTAAATTATGCATCGAATTCATATAAATGTAAATGAACAGGGCTATATGAAAATCAATTTCTATATATCTTCCATATGTAATTGTAAACCTGCAACTTGCATATATATAATGGTAGTATTAGAACATTATCATACACTCCATAGTTGAGGGTGCCATGCACCTATCTTTTGGCCAAAGTATGTATGTATGTATGATTGGTTTCAACAAATACATATAGTCATCATACTAAAGTAATATATGTATGCTACATATAAATGCCTTAAGTATGGCTAAATGCATGACCTTCATACATACATAGATATGAACTGCCATATGTAATATTGTATGTATGTATAGTATACACACATACACACATACATAGATGTATGTGTGTATGCTATACTATACACACATACACACATACATAGATGTATGTGTGTATACTATACTATACACACATACATAAATGTATGTGTGTATACTGTACTATACACACATACATAAATGTATGTGTGTATACTGTACATACACACATACATAAATGTATGTGTATACTGTACTATACACACATACATAAATGTATGTGTGTATAAAATATCTATGTATGTATGTGTATATTAACTGACATATATGTATGCATGTATGTATGTATAGTATAAAAACATACATACATATTGTGGTAGTATGTATGTATGTGTGTCTACTATACATACATACATATGAAATAATATGTAAGTATGTATGTGTATGTATCATATACACACACACATACATACATAAATAATTATTATGTATGTATGTGTGTGTGTATTCATACATACATAATATTTTAATGTTTATTATAATATTAAATTGATCAATATTATATCAATATATGTTATTAATAATATTAAAATGTTTATTCAGTTAAAAACTAAAATGATTACTAATTTGACTAGGAAAATCCTATAAATGATTAGTCAATTAAAAAATTTAAATGATTAGTAAATTGACTACGAAAATCCTATAAATGGATATGAAATATTCCCAAAAACTCCATAGTTTAGGTAGAGACGATGGACAGGGAAGAGTGGACGATGGGGGCGAGAATTCTTGAGCAAGGGGTTCACGGTAATAGTGGAAATAGTCAGCAAAAACATAGGTGCGTGAAACCCTTAATAGTCGAGTTGTACAAACCCATGAATGGTATGTATATGTATACACATAACCGACCAAAAATATAGGTGCATTAAACCCTTAACCGATTGTAAATGACCGACTGTGTGTATGTATACACACAAACACACACACACACATATCTGTGTGTGTGTATTTTTGAATATATACACAATCAACCATATTTTACTTGCAAGAATCTATTCATAGTGAATAGTATATTAACTTCCAATACTGCCACTATACATATACAAATTACAGAGGTATAAAATGAAAAAAAAGTCTGTATTATGGTGGACTATGTGTATATGTGTGTATACATAGATATATATGTATATATATCTGCGTATACACATATACATATAGTCGGCCATATATATGCATAAATATATCTGTATACTCACATATACACACAGTCTACCATAATATAGCTACATTATTGTTGCAAAATTACATTTTCTCACTGTTCCTGTGTGCATATGCGTGTATACACATATATATATGCATATACATATATATGCATATATATATATATATACATATATATGCATATATATATATACATATAAATTCATATATATATATACATATATATGTATATATATCTATGTATACACAAATATATATGCATATATATATATATATATGTATATATATTTGTGTATACATAGATATATATGCATATATATATCTGTGTATACACACATTTACACACAGTTGGCCATATATATGCATATATATATATATATATATATATATATATATATATATATATATATATATATATCTGTATACTCACATATACACACAATTGGCCATAATATAGGTGCATTATTGCTAAAAAATTAAATTTTCTCACCGTTTCTATGTGTATATCTGTATACAGATATGTATATGTATATATACATATATATCGGTATAGAGATATATATGCACAAAAGTGGCCATGAATAAGCTGCAACAAAGCTTCATTAGATGAGGAAATCATTACAACTTGACATAAGCTATTTAAACAAAAAATATCACAAGAAAAAACTAGAAAAATATTGCAATGCATAATTATTGCTTTTGTGAGGTTGGAACTCAACCTCACCTACATAGCAAGAAGTTAAATAGTTTCCTTATACTGAATGTGGTGTTGATAAACATAGAAATCTCAAAAAATTCATCACCACCATTCACCCATGGGCTCACCACCCTCGACGTCCATCCTAATGAGAGTTGGTTCTAAATGCAATTGCTCAAAATGAATAAAGTTTTCATGAATGGATGTTTCATGAACCCAAAGCAAGACCAAGCGAATGGTGTGCATGCTGAGGTGGTAGGCATTAAGACTAATGACAGAGTAATGGGTGGTAGTTAATGCACATTTACTAGGAGTGTAATGAGCCAATACTGGCATGGCACCAAACAACCATCGGTCAGATAGATGTCCATGATCGGTATACACCAAATTTTTAAACATTTTTGGCAGTTTTTGAAAAGCACCCCCAAAACATAAAAAAACGTACTCAAATCCCCCCCCCCCAAAAAAAAATACATACTTCTAGCTCGACAGTCAAGGAACGTGGAAAAAAAATTACTCTAACTCAGACGTTGATGACGTGGACCCCTCACTCAAAGTTACCCTACCCACCATCAACTCCTCTCCCTTACTTTCAATCTTTTTCCTCATGATTCTTGCTTCTCATCTCGAGATAATCAAAATTGAGAGCCAAAATTGAAGTTTTACAGAGGTGTGTAAGGGAAGCTAAGTATTCATTAAAGTGATCACTGATAGCTTAAAAGAGGCGCCTTACCTTGCTATTTCCAAGAAACTGTCCATGTCAATAATGTGATCACGTAATAAATTTAACTAACTCCTGTTGGTCTCTTAGATTTCATATGGGAGTATCACATGGTTTTAGTATTAAAATTTATATTATGAGTAAATGAAACTCTAGTATCAATATTGTTATTGGGTGATGAACATATTAATATTAATATAGGTAATATTAATATTAAGAGAAATAATACAAATGATATTAGTTTTAGGAATTATATTAGAAGGTATCATTAATATTCACATTAACTAGAATACGATTATTAAGGATAATCTTAGCAACTATAAAAATTATTTGATTACCAATGTTATGAGCACCATTAATACTAAATAAGCGACAACAAAAGAATAAGCTCAGTAAGCTATTTTTGCCTCCTAGTAATAAGGCTTGCAATTTCCTTAGCATGCCAATTTAATGTTACTTACCTATATTATAATACATGAATACTATTAATTTCATCCTTATTTTATGTCAATTTTATGTTATATTAAATTTTAAATTTATGTAGATATATTTTTAGTAATGTCCATATTAACATTAGTAAAAATAATAATAGAATCAATAATATCAACAATAATATTCTTAGTGTTGGAAATAATATTATTACAAATAAATGAGGTCATACAAATCGTAGAAATATTATTTTCTTGAACAATCCACCTTTGTTAAGACCAGATCAAACAATTGCTTGGCTCTTCAAAAAACCCCACACTAGCAACCCACTCCCAACTACAATTACTTGACAACTGCAAATCATGGGGGGCAATTGGATTTGGATTGGTGAACATGGCAATAATTTTGATTATGAGCTTGCTCACATGGGTAACACCACTCCTCCTCTTGGGCTAGATTATTTTTCATTGGGACCAAAGCATTAGAAGTGTTGGTACCAAATGGATGTATGCTACTCAGTGGTTTAGTATGATTCCACTGATTTTGTCCTTGATAAGGTGGCCTATTTTGCTAGTAACCCTAACCTTGAGGCTGATAAGGCCTATTATTTTATGCTTTCTACCTCTTTATTGATACTAAATCATTGTTCATATTTTGGATCAAGGTTCCCCAATCATTTAGAAGTACAACATAAGTAGAAGATTAGCTTGTGGAAACCACTAGAATGGGATCCACTGGGATAGGAGCCATTGTTGGTTGCAAGGGAAGCTATGGAAATAAATGATTTGGTGGCCTAGGAGCTATCTTCCCAACTTGTATTAAGCAATTTCCTTCCTTTATGGTAATATCATATGCACCTAGTAAGGTAAAACCTCCCATAGATCGAATCATAACAACAAAATCACTATTTAGAGATTTTAAGAAATAAAGGAAGGCATACTTAGGAGAAGGTTTCACCAAGGCAAGGATTCCATCCCAAGTCTTCTAAAATCTATAATTGAAGTCACTCATGAATTCATGAGGTGCTCGAGGCCTAATTGTTGTCAATTGTTCTACTAGGGATAAGTGGTCACTTTTGTCTTCAAAATGCTTGCATAATTTCTCACCTAACTCATTCCAATTATGAATGGAGTTGGGTGGAAATCCTCTATACCACTACAATGGTTTACCCTTAAGGGAAGTGCCTAGTAGCCTAACTGCTACATTTTCCTTTGTTACATCATGTACAAAGCATATGTTTTCCACATCTATGATATGATCTGCTCGAGTTGTGGATGATTCATCAATGAAATGGGGAATTCTTGTGAGGGAATTGACTAGTATGTCATCCTTTTGGGCTAAAATTAAAGGGTTTCCACCACTAAAAGAAATAAAGTGTTGATTTCTAGGTAAAGATATATGGAATAAATTATTGTGTATGAGTAGTAGGTGTTGTAGCTTGGGAAAATCTACCCATATGTGGTGTAGATTGAGTTCTAGGAGACATATTTGAGCTTCTATCTCTCCTAATGGGCGACAAAGACTGTCTGGTTCTTCTTCTTCTAGAAGCAAAAGATGGTAAAGATGGTAACTCGATATATGGATAAATACCTCTAGATGAAGCCTTTATTTGAATTCGAGGCATGAATGCATAGGTCCGCCTTGTAATCAAGAGTTTTGGGTAACAATTTAGTCACCAATTTGATGTAGAATCCTCCCTTGAACGTAGAGTCACCAGATACTTTGTTTGAGAGCCTCTCCAAGGCTAGAATTTTGAGAGCAACACCACTCTCAACAAGATGAAGTGAAATTTCTTTATAGGTCCCACTGGGTATGCCAAAAGTTTTTTTCACATAAAACTGCATGCTACTAAACAAGAGTTTAGTGTTATAATGACACAATAGAAACAACCTCAAGGTGTGGGACCTTGTGTGAATGAGGCTCCTAAGAAGGCTGGATTCCTCTTCTAATCTAAGTGCAAATGTGTTGGTCTAACCCAACACATGAAAACCCTGTCACTACTCTACTCTAAAAACTCACAAGGAAAACAAATAGAAGGATAACATGAAATGGAACAAAGGTGATACACCAAGATATAATTTATTTCTTCTTTACTTTATATTTCTCAATACAATAACAAACCTACTAGGAAACATATTCAGGCATGAAGATTCAAAAGCTTACTAAAAAATGCAAGAAATAGTTATGATAGATAAATTTCATTAATATAAGGCATAAATCTAGACCTTACAATGGTAGAATTTAGAATAAGATGTCTACAAAAGAAAATTATTAGAGGAGCCCAAAAGAATAAACCTTTAAAAATATACTAGTATTGATTTTATACATCAAGCATAACTTGGATGAATACAACTCAAACCCTAACCCAACTAGGGTTAGCAATCAAGGAGCTATGATCAAGGAAATATCTACTCATGAAATTCATCCTAGAAAGAGAGCCTAAAGAAGCCAAGACCTACATGACATACCCTTTACATAAAGGCATTGATAGCACGAGAAAACATTTCATCATAATCTACATGGATGCAGACCTAGGACTCTTGAGAAATCTATATCTAAATCATGTCCTAACATGAGAATTTCCACCTACAACACACAAAAGAATACCTACACCACTGTAGCCATTAATACAACGTGGGAGGAGCACTAAAAAATTATTTGGAGCTGCTCCAATTTGATTTGGTTGTTGAAAATGTAGTTGCTCCATTACTCCAAGTCCTCCCACAAACACAACATGCTTAGTCGTTGGAGTTTGAATTCAATCCATTAGATTTGAGATGGATGATCAAGATCAAGCCTCAAGAGAAGTTTAAAACATGGTCGTTTGATCATCATGAGATATATTCAATCAATGACCATCATGAGCTCCCTTCACATTGTGTTTCCTTTTGAAGCTACTCCTTTTAAATTGTGATGAATTGCATCCCTGCGATGCAATGAAATGATGCCACGTCACCTCATTCGTTCTTCATGTTATATCACACATCACACTTTACTTCTATGCCTTATGAATTGGAAATGCAATAAGAAGAAGCCCCACGATGAGCTATCTTGCTGAAACCTACTAGGGAATATTCCCTTAGCATATACCCTTTTCTCTGGCATTCATTGCACATCACATTTCTTTATACAACTTCTTTATTTAAAAGTACGATGCACTGAAACCTTTCAATGAAATAGGATTAGAACACTTGTAACAATCTGGAGAATTTAGTGCATATCACACTTTCCTTTATTCTTCTTCAATCTATACTTGCGATGTATTGAGGAAATGTGATGCAATAGAATTGTGACACATATGCATTTTAAAAGGCATAGTGAATATAAAAAATTTCTTTACCCTTCACAGATAACAAACTGGGATGAAAAGAAGGCTAGCAATGCAATAACAAGTTAACACTTGTATGAAATATCCTTTAAGGATATTCTTCATTCTTGCATTCCTTTACTCGCTCCCATCACACATCACATTTTGATTATGAGCTATTGAATTCACAAATGCGATATAAAGAGACCATGTGATGGCACGGGATTTAGACAAGTGTCCCCAAGATAAGATCAATTGTGTCATCACACTTTGCACCAAGGGAGCTAGTAGATGTTAAATGAAATATGATGCAATGAAGGTATGTGATGGAATAGGAAGTAGCCATGTGGTGCAAGTGGGGCGGTGGGTACTTAAGTGATAACTTAAAGCATGTATCATTAAAACATGTTGCGACTAGGTAAAAGGGGGGCCAAATTTTCTAAAGTCATAGAAAAAGACTTAGGAAAATAAAAGATTAATCCAGTGTGCGGGCTCGAGTGATGAAAAGGAAGCAAGGGGTATGAATGATAACCTAGACATGAGGTTATGAATTAAATGACTGGGAACCATGTACAAGAGGTCAACACAAAGATATAACAAAAGTGCACACTCATACCCAAGGTTTAGGGTTTCTTGGGCTTCAAAGGTCGGATGGTAGGCTTATGACTTACAAGGAGAAAGTGATAAGGATTAAGATGTAAGGCCTAAGACCGACACCCAAAGTTCGATAGAAGGAAAGGGGATAATATGGAAGAGGTAAGAGGGAAACCCGACCCCCAAATTCCAACTAATCAAGACTTAGACGAATCTTGAAAAGCCTCTTCAGGACTTCGGTGATTGGGGGTAAGGCTTGAGGCTTACCAGAAGGAAGTGATAAGGGTTAAAGGGTAAGGCCAAAAGATAAAAACTAAAACACTTAGTAAAAGATGAAAGGAAAAGAAGGAGCAAGAGTGATGAAGAAGGCATATAAGTAGAGAGGTAATCTAAATCCCAAAACACCAAAAACTTGGGACTTAGCCAATTTTAGGGCCCTTCAAGGAGAATTCATGCAAGATGTCCCATGTAGGATCTCTCAGATTAGTTATTAATGATGGATCATCACAGGGTGGCATGATATGTCAACAAGATGGTAATGGATATCCACAAATGGAGTTTGGTAATTTGTAGTTCCTCTCTTTCCTAGTTTATTATCTTCTTCCCAAATTTTCTAATGTCTACCAACTTTTTTGTATAAATTTAAGTAATGTTGTTTGTACTTCACTATTATTAACAATAGTTTGGTAGATCCTTGATCTATTTCTTCATTGATTTAGAGGACTTAGGAGAGTTAATTGGAGATTGGTAATGAGAGATGTTTTATGTATATCATTGTATGTTTCCTTAGCACTATGTAATAAAGGAGTTATCCACATCCTCTATGTGAGTGTTATTGGTAGACTTGGTATGCCTTGATATATCTTCAAATTTTACATTACCCATGTAGTGGGAGTTTATGGTATGTATGTTCTTCATTGTTAGAATATCCTTTTTATTTTCTCAATTCCTAAGATACTAATGCAATGATGAGTTTGCATGTTTCGCTATTTGGGATCTAATATTTGTGCATTTTAGTAGCTTATCTTTACCCATTAGTTTTATTGAAGACTCATATGTGGATTATCTATATTTGTAGATCAATTTAATGTTGATGTACACTTAGTTGATTGGATTTTTCTATGGTAATTTTTGCATTAATATGCTATATTGAGATAAGAGGATGGGTGATTATAATGGTGGATATACAAAGACTTGATTACACTTTTGGATTGATATGTTGATGGCATGAAGTTTTACCTATGATGGTTTGTTTAACATTATTTTAGGTATGGTTAGATTGGATGAAGTAAGCATTACCATTGTTGCTAATCCAACTATAACAAGTGTCCAAAAATCACTCAGAATCATTTGTTACCTTTTGAATTTGATACTTTTTTGTGTATATATTGGTGCAGGATTCAATAACAATTTCTATATTTTACCTTGGCATGATACTTATCCTATCATTAATTGACATGATGGAGGATTTGAGGAGTTATTTATTGATGGTGGTTATCTTGGTTTCCATTGCAGGTATATTTTTGAAGCACAAAATCATGTTGAATAATTAAGTGGTACATAGTTGTCTAAGGGATGTTTTTTCCTTGTTGGTTTTCCTATGGATGTATTTACAATGTATGATATAAAGTGGGAGAATATTAGGATTAAGGATCCATTGACCATGTAAATAATAAGTCATATAATTACTCCTAATATTGTTTGTAAAAATTTTATAAGGAATGAGGGATTCTCCATTAGTGCTAATTATTTGTTGTCATCAGGGTTTTACTATTATGGTAATTAAATTTTATTTGTATGGTAATTCATTTTTTTATCGACGATTGGTAACTAAATTTTACCAACAAAGATTTTGTATTTACAAAATAAGAATCTTGGAGGATATGGTGGTTTTGGGCACCCAACTTCTCATGAGGTTGTTCTGTCATTTTTTTTAGATATTATTAATGGCAAATAGCTTGTAGTTATAAATAATAACCACCAAGTTTGTTAGAAACAAACAACAAACAAGTATCTAAATTAGATAGGTGAGTGAAATGATTATAACCTACATTATCCTATGCATCAAACTCTTGTATTTATCCAATGGATGTGTTGGGATATGATAACTAAATTGAATGCCCCATTTAGAGGGTGAAAATGCTATATAAATAGGGGTTATGGAGGTAGAAATAGAACATGATGAGTTTGAGTGGAAAATTTGTACATAGTTTCTTTTGGATTGAAGGCACAAAATGAGAGATGTAAGTGAACACATTTTAATATTAATTTTTAAGATAATACATGATTTTTCTCTCTTCTTGGTGGAGTTACCATCCAAAAGGGTTTCTCCATATAAATATTGTGTTCTTAAATGATCTTCTGATGGTTATTGATTGTTGCCTCTTTGTTGTTTATATCTTAAGGTGATGTTATACTTATTTTATTATTGTTTTAAGTTCATTTAAGGTGGTTTTATTAAACATATTAAAGTGGTTGATTTTAGCATCATAAATAAGTTGAATATCAACATGGTGATTTCATATTAAGGCAACTGAATTTTTAATTTGCAAACAATTTCATATGTTCATGTTATACCAATCTAAGCCTTGTATCTCACCAATTTCTATCATAGCATGAATGGATATTTGATGATTAATAGCTGTATTATATTTTATTCTTTTATCCAATAAATAATAAATTCAAAGATCCTATTATATTAGATGTGAACTCACAAAATTATGCTTATGAGTATTTGTGGATTTTATGATGAAAACAATTTGTAAACTTAAAATTCCAAATTATGTATTTTTTCATTTTGAGGGTTGGATCCTTTTATTATTAAATCTACAAATGAAATATCTTATAGTATAGCTCTATATGTATTCTAAATAAAAAAATATGCTTAGTTGTAGGTTTCGTGGTTTCATTACTTATTTTTCATCCATGGTTGTAGGGTATGAATTTATATTTCATTGGAACTTAAACACTTGATTTACCAGTGTAATAAATTAATAATTTAAATATTTTTATATGAGGAGATAGAAAAAATATTATAAATAAATTCTTTGTGAATTTAATTTTGGAATTCCATATTTTTAATAGATATTAGAGTTTTGTCATTACGTCTAAGGTTTTACAATCACATATATCTATCATCAAGTTACATTTCTATGTTATAATTTTTTATGAGGTTATAAGGGTTAATAGATAGTTTTTTTTTTAACTCTATGCTTATCTTTTTTATAATCCTTTGTCAAGAAACAATTATGATATATTATTTTTAGAACTTTATGTGGTGATTTATTCTACAGTGTGTTGGAAATTTTGTTTAATATTTTTTAAGGTCCTATTTTCAATCATTTTGATAATTCGATAAGTACTTTTATTGATGTGGGAAGAATTCATCTAATTTGGTTATTCTTACACTATAGCTTGTAAATACTCATTAAAGAATACTTATTTAAAAAAATAAAGGAACAAACATTAGATTAGTCATTATTTTATGTTGTTGTGAATGCATTGAACATTATCCAATCTTATCTAATATTAGATATGTAATTAATTTTTCAAGGAAGGATAATTGATGAATAATTTCTACTTAAGGTAGCTCATTATGCATAAGTAAATAAAACAATGATGTTAACTTGAATCTAATTTAACTAATTAATTTTTAAGGGATTTAATTATCATTATTTTCTTGTTAGTTTGTTTATGTATGACAAATTTGTATTGATATATAGATGCCATCTCTCTATTTGTGATTCATCTATGTGTATCTTCAAAATATGTAGGATGTTTATATTTAGTTTTGCAATGTTTGATAACATCAATAATGCATTAACATGCTTTCATAATTATTGGTTTGCAATTATTTATTGAAAAAATGGCTGGCCTTGTTTTTTATATAAATTTTGTCCTTAACAAACCTTAGGCATTATAAAATGGTATCTATAACAAGCATGGAGTAATAAAAGGATCTAAAGTGTAGGAAACAAGGTTACAAATGGATGAATATGCAAGGGGGGTCAAAACATACTTGGTGAAAGAAAAGGAAAATTATAAATGACACAAAACACAAGGAAGAAGTGACATGAAAATCAAAACACATGTTGAAAGTTATTGTCTCAACATGCATCACCAACAAGAACAAGAAGCCAATGTGTTCCCTAACCCTATAACATGTATTGGGTTATGAGTAATCATCTTGTATTGATATTTTGGTGGTGAGGTTTCATTGCTCGATATACATAATACATGTTGCATATCTTTTCTAACTATACAAGATTCCAACAAATGAAAATCATGTTTAATTTGGTCATTAAGTCCATTTATGTAGATGTGTAGTATTTGATAAGGTGTCACATCTTGAGTTCAAATTTATAATCTCATACATGCTCAACATTATATTTTGTTACAAATTCCATTTGTTTTATATTTTTTAGTTGGTAAAATAGATCCCCTTATATGGTTGCTCATATTGGGCTACTAGGCCATTAGTAAACTTTCTCTCAAACTAGGCAGTTTCCCTTGTCTTTCACTCATCTTCTAAATTGGTACCATTGTTAAGGTTCATATTATAAATATAGCGAAGCTTTGTCAATAATTTCATTATCATATATATTATGGAGTTTAAAATATTGTTCCATAAGACTTATCTATGAAGTTACATATGTACCATCAAACTTACATATACCTATTTTAGGTAGGTTTAATTTTGGACCTTGACAATATTGTGATGAAATGGGAAAGAGTTAGAAAAAAATGAATTTAAATTTAATTTTTTTGGGAGTCAATATCTAATCTATAATTTACCATTTTACACCTTAGTTTGATTTTATGGTGTGAAATTAAACCTAAATCCATAATTTTCCATTTTGAAAGTGACTAATTCTTGTTATTTAAATTGTGATTTCAATTAAAAATTGTTTTACATGCTATTATCACATTACTATTGGTAATATTTATTCATACAATTCTCAAATCAAATATATTCAATTAAAGTTGTTTCACGATATATAAAAATCATAGATATTAGTCAAGTACATCAATTTAACAAAGAATGAAGTTTATGCTCATGTACACCACATTATTTCAGCAAAAAAAAAATATTAGATAATTACTTTCTACATACCTAATGGGTATACATATGTTTCAACCATAATTTTAGTTGCATGCCAAGATAGAAAGATAACTTTCTACATTGGAAATTTAAGAATTAAACATAAAAATTTGATAATCTACCATTACATTATATAAACTATAATGGTATAGCTTATCTAATACTATGAATGAAAAAAAATATTAAAGTAATTATATCTAGCATTCATAAAAAATAATTTGAATGTGAAGAGATCTAAATTCTCAATAAACATATTAAAAATAATTATTTTTTCTATTTTTCAATTTAAATTTAAGTAATTAAGTAATTTTTTTTAAAATCTTAATAAATGGTTAAACTCAATTAAGTATATTTTCTAGCATTCATTGGTGAGCCTATTAGAATGAGGAGGATTATTAAACTCTTGTGTTGATATGCACACAAATACATGTAGTTCCTTCATTTATTTTAATTAAATGGTTGGTCTTAGAGAGCCCCTTTCCTTTCATCAAACCATTTTGTTAGATAATTTACATGTCATGTATATATTCTTTACATCCTACACAAAGATAAAACAATTTAAATATCTTTCTTATGATTATATATTTTTTTTTGGCATACATTTCAATCAGAGAAGTTGCAATCAAAACATATGATAAAATTCCTCTATTATTCATTCTTAAACAATAATCTATGCCTTATTTCAAGATCACCATCAACACATTTTATGAAGGATTTTGTTTAGATAATCCATGTGTCTTATCTTTGATTTTACATTTTAAATAAATATTAGCATGTATAGTCACAACAAAAATATTTGTCAAAGATATTTATTCATGCTTTGATGAATGCTCGTGCTCTATATAACTTTCCACATCTCTAAAAGGTGTTATATCAAATAATTAAATCTTTATCATGGTCATACTTCCACATTTTGTAGGCATGTGAAATAATTCACATGTTTTGTCTAAGTTTCTAGGTTTTAAATTCATTTTGGTTAATATCCACAACTTGATTCAAAAGTGCTCATCTAAGCATAGGCTAGAATTATGTTAGTAAAGGTTGACGCTTTTGATTTACACTCACCAATTGCATCTACTTAAGAGTTTGTAATACCAATACGAAAAATAAAAGACTCTAAAACCCATTTATGTGAGTCTAGAGAGAAGGCCAAAAATTATTAAACAAACAAATTAAACTTTGATGGTCATAATTTTTTTGTAATTAGTCACCCCCTACCTACAAACCAAGATAAGGTAAGAAGGCAACTAGGAGAGAGGCTAAAATTTTCCCCACTTGGAGGGGCGAGAAGAACCAAGACCCCCAAGCTAAACGTAGCCATATAGGAATGATTAAGAATTTACCCACGCACACCAAAAACCACCTAAACAAATCCTAGAGTTATAATATTTCCACTAATGTGACCAAAATCCACATGACTAAAGGAACTAGATATGAGAGAATCTAAAACATTCACACAACCAGTAGTACCACCATTTGAAATAGTGTGGATTATTCAAACCATGCAGACTTTGTGGTGTAACCATCCATGATGTAGTGAATAGAAGGAGCCACCAAAGCTACATGAGCACCAAGGAATTGTAGTGGGGACATAGGAAATTAACGTGGAAGGGATTATGTGGACAATTTTAGGTCCATTCAAAAAATGATTCAAAATTCATAATTTAGAAGATTATTATAATTTTATTTCCAAGGGACAAACTTGGTAATTTTTCAAGGTGGTGTAATGGACATTCAACACTAATAATATTTTTGGAGGATTCACAAAATATAATATCACAAGAAATAAGAAATTTATTTTATCCTCATCATACAACATATATGATTTTGAAGATCCAAAATAGAATTGAAAAATAAATTTACGACTTCAATGATCCAACTTACATTTTTCCTCCTTGTAAATCAAAGCATAATAGGTAAAGCCAAAAATATTAAGATACAAATAAAATGGAGGATTTTCAAACCAAACTTCATATGGAGTCACCAAATGAAAATTAAATGAAGAAGATTTATTTTCTAGATATATTTTTTATTCTTGTTGCTTTTTCCTAAAAAAATGTAAAGTGGTATTCCTTTATAATATAGTATTTCCCAAACCATATTCATGATATTCATATTCATTCATTCAATAAAACCATTTTGTTTGTGAGTACCTGAAATAGTGAAATGATAGTGAATCCCATTTGATGGAGATAATCCTTTTAATAATATAGTATTTCCCAAACCATATTCATGATATTCATATTCATTCATTCAATAAAACCATTTTGTTTGTGAGTACCTGAAATAGTGAAATGATAGTGAATCCCATTTGATGGAGATAATCCTTTTAAAATGATTATGTAAATTCTCTACCATTATCTATTCAAATAATATCAATTAATGATTAAGCTTCATTTTTAATCATAATTTAAAATCCAATTTATTTGAATTTGATCATTAATGAACAACATAAAATACTTGCATTCTCCAATAGAAGGTATCTCACCAAGTTGAACAAGGGAAATGATATCTTTGTTGCTAAAATACAAGCTTTAAATTTTGGGGAAAGGAGGAAATCCTATAACATTATTCTTTGGCATGATGAAAATGATATCATAAATAATATATGCCCAAATATCACATTCCATAAAATACTAGTATAAATATTAACTTCTTCCATAAAATTGAGAAAAATCCTAGAAATGGTTAAATCATCCTTGAGTTTCAATAAGTTGATAGCTTCACAACCCATAAATGTGACTTGATAATCTAATTTTTTTCTAATTATCACTTGTTTATATTAAAATATAGTGGAGTTTTGTGAAATCAACACTAGTGAGAAGTCATGTCACAATTGGGGAAGATACAATATATCACAAAGTGCAAAATATATATGGTTGAATAACTTGAGCCAAATGGAAATTTTTCCAATTTTCTTGAGACTTGTTTTATCTACCAATAAATAGGACCACAAACACCTTCATGAAACTCTTCCAAATAATTATATGCTAAAATGTCATTGTGTAATTCTAGTATCTAACACCCAAGCATCATGCCATGATGCATTCATTAGAGTATAGGAGGTAGAATCTAATATAAAATGCACCAATTCATAATAATAATTGTCATATGAAAATTTGGCTACTCCTAATGTTACACCATTTTCTTGCAAGCTCCATTGTTATTTGGCTTCTACACCAACGCTTTGGTTCTCTTGGCTCATCTCAAGTGTTGAATACTCTCCTTTGACATCACTAGATTGCTTAAGTGAGGGTAATTGCATTCTTTCTTATTACATTTCCATCTTTATTTTGATAGCATATTGTCATTTAACTTGTTTATTATCTCATCTATTGAAATCCTCATCTATTATTCTTTTCTATCTATCTACTTGGTTGTCTGTGGAGGTGGGAACTCCTATGCAAGGGTTTGACTAAGCAAAACCCCTAAACAACCCCAACATTTTCCCCTATTTTTGTGTGTGTGGGTGTTTGATTTGGAGCATTGTGGGAGGTCTCATTGCATAAGACCTCTTGTGAGTTCTTCTCTCTTCTTCTATCTTGTAATTTTGTTTCATTTTTTTTTAATCTATGCATATTCTTTTTTTGTTATTCCTATCAATTTGTTAATTTAGCATAATCTCCATATTTTAGTCTCCAAACAGTAAGTATACTCCTTGATGTTTTTGTTTAGAAAACTCTATTTTTGGACCATATGAGACTATAGTGTGCCATGAAAATGTCCACTTGCTGCATTATCGTCCTTGGATGAGAGCCAATCAATTTTCTCATGAGGCCTTTGAAGTGCTCTTTCAATCTCTAAAACTCTTATGCCTAAATCTTTCATAAAACACAAAATATAACCAAAACTCCTTGTCTTTCCAACCTTCTCACCTAAGATTTTCCCTTGAGTTAGTTGAGGAAGACTCACCCTTACAGGAGGAAAGGGGTGTCATTTTTACTCCACTATAGAGGGATAGGTGAGATAGATAGAAGTAGAGAGAGAGGTGAGATAGAGAGAGTGATGAGATAGAGATAAGTAGAGAGGGAAGTAGAGTATGAGAGAGGGATATAGAGGGGAAGAGAGAGAGGGAGGGAGGGATGAGGGATGAAGGGAGATGTAGAGAGGGATAAGTGATATATAGATAAGTAGAGAGATAGAGTGATGGAGGTAGAGGTAGGTAGAGAGAGGGAGAGGGGAGATAGAGTGTAGAGAGGGAAGGAGAGAAGTATGGGGAGCTAGGGAGAGAGAGAGGTGATATAGATAGAGAGAAGGATATAGAAGAGAGAGTGGTAGGGAGTGATGGATGGAGAGGTAGGTAGAGAGAGGGGGAGGGGAGATAGAGGTATAGATATAGTGGTATGTAGTTTTAGATGGAGAGGTAGATAGAGAGATCGAGAGGGAAGATAGAGATAAGTAGAGAGGGAAGGAGAGATGGAGGGAGAGGTGTGGATGAAGAGAGAGAGGTGAGAGTTAGAAACAAAGAGAGAGGTAAGTAAGAGAGGGAGGGGGAGATATAGAATAGAGAGGGAAGGAGAAAGGAAGGGAGATGCAAGGAGGGAGGGAGAGAGAGGTGAGGTAGAAATACAAAGAGAGAGAGAGAGGTAGAGAGAGTGGTAGGGAAGGAGAGATGGAGGGAGAGGTAGGGATGGAGAGAGAGGTAAGAGAGATAATTACACATATAGAGAGGTAGGTAGAGAGGGGGGAGGGGATATAGAGAGAAGTAGAGAGGGAAGGAGAGAGGTGAGAGAGTGGGGAGGGAGGGAGAGGTAAAGATGGATAGATGAGATAGAGAAATAGAGAAAGTGTGATAAAGAGAGAGAGGGAGAGATAATAGTGAGATAGAGAGATGTGGAAAGGGAATGAGAGAGAGAGAAAGAAAGAAAGGGGAGGGATGGAGGGAGGGAGAGAGAGATGGATATAGAGATAAAGAGAGGTAAAAAGAGAGACATGGAGATAGGGAGAGGGGGGAGGGAGAGAAGAGATAGAAAGAAGTAGATAGTGAATGAGGAACCTGAGAGGGAGACATAAGTGAGAGATGGGGAGTGATGGAGGGAGAGGTAGACCTAGAGAGAGGGTGAGGGGAGATAAAGATAAGTAGAGAGGGAATGAGAGAGAGTGAGAGAGGGATGAAGAGTGAGAGAGAGGTAGGGAGTGATGGAGGCAGAGGTAGGTAGAGAGGAGAGGGGATATAAAGGTAAGTAGAGAGGGAAGGATAGGTAGAAAGAGAGGGAGTGAGTGAAAAAGAGAGAGGGAGAGAGAATAGTGAGATAGAGAGAAGTAGAAAGGGAAGGAGAGAGTGAGAGAGAAAGAGGAGGGAGGGAGGGAGGCAGGTAGAGATAGAGAGACAAAGTGGTAGGGAGTGATACAGGGAGAGGTAATCAGAGAGGTAGAGGAAAGATAGATGTAGACAAGTAGAGAGGTAAGTGTTGAAATTTCATGCCCCCCTTAGATGATCCATCAGTGATATCCAATCTAAGAGATCCTACATGGGCCATCTTGCACGAGTTTTCATTGAGGGTTCCTAAAATTGGATATTTCCTAGAATTTCAGGTTTTTAAACTATCTCTTACCCACTTCCTTCATGCCTTCTCCATCACTCCTCCTTTCCCATCTCTCCTCTAAGTATTTTGGTTGTTAGCCTTTGGCCTTACCCTTTACACCTTAATGATCTCTCCCCTCTTCCTTCTTTTGCTCCCTTCATCAACCATCACTCGATAGTCTAATGTTCGACCTCCGACAGTCCAAGGCCCAACCTTTGAAGTCTCATCTTCTTCAAGCCTTGCATGCTTTATTTCTTTCCCTTCTCCTTCCATCTCTTCTTCTCATTCATGCCTTGATTCCAAATTTGGCTAAGTTTTGGATTTTTGCACGTCGGCCTTTCAACTTACATCTTACCTCTTACCTATGAAGGTAAGATGCAAGGCTTCCCTCTAACCATTGATGTTCCCTTTGGACTTCACAATTTCACTTCTTTCCTTCTTCCTAGCATACGGTAAGCCGGTAGCCTGAGCCCAACCTCTAACAACCCGATGCCCAATCTCTAATGTCTTGACACATGAAGTTTCACAAAAGAATAAGCACAAATGGTAAGTTGCAAGCCTAATGCCTAACCTCTGGTGGCCTGACACTCAACCCCTGATGATGTGCATTTTTTCGGGGCCTTAGACCATTTAATGTAATGATTCTAAAGGTTTTTTTTGGGATTGACACCCCGGCCTTCCTACCTTTTGGTGTTTTTTTTTTGGGCGACACCATTAATTCTCAACAACTCCCCAGCTACCAGATCCAATTTTTTAGGGTTTGAGGATGATTTTAATGCTTTATTTTGACTTCTCCAAGTGGTTTTCATGGGAACCCATGCCCATTCATTGCTACTATTTGTCCCTCCTGACCATTCCATACCCAAATCACATATTTAGTGGAGGATTTTGGACAACTTTTCTTGGAAAATATTCACTACAAGGTGATGGCATCCAAGCCTTTTCTTCTCCAGGCTCTTCTTGGCATAATTTTTCATAGTAGGTATGGTGACTATGCTTGTTTTGGGCACAAATTTTTGGTTAGATCTCATGCTTCTTTCATCATATCTGCTAACCCTAGCTGGGTTAGGGTTTGGTTAATGTTCATTTGAGTTATGCTTGATCTATAAAAGCAACACTTGTATATTTTTTGAGGGTTCTTCATCTGGCTTCTCTAGGGATTTTCTATTGCAAACATTGCATTCTTTGTATTTTTCCATTGTAAAGATTGATTCTAAGCTTTTATGTTAATAAAATTCAACTATTATCATTATTATCTTTGCATGTTTGTGTAAAATCCATTTACTTTCATGTTTGAGTATGTGTTTTAGTTGTTTCATTGATGTATTATACTATTCTAAAGCAAGAAGAAACAAATTTCTATCTTGGTGCATCACCTTCCTTTCATTTCATGTCCTCCTATCTCTTTTCCTCTATGAGTTTTTAGATTAGGGTAATAAATTTCATTTCATTTTGTTGAGAGAATGGTGTCACTCTCAACATTCCAGCCTTGACGAGGCTCTCAAACAAGTATATGGAAACTTTGCAATCAAGGGAGGACTTTACATATGAATTGGTGACCCTACTACTACCTAGAAATCTTGGTTCAAGATAAAACATGCACATTCATACCAAGAATCCAAACAAGATCATCTTGTAGAGGTAATTTATAATATGTCCAACTCTCATTTTCTACTTCTAGAAGAAGAAATAAACAATCTTTGTCACCTATAAGAAGAAATAGGAGTATAAGTCCTTCTCCTAGAGCCTTATCTACACCACCTGTGGGTAGATTATTTCAAGCTAGAACACTCGCTGCCCATACAAACATAAATTTATTCCATATGGTTGTACCTAGAAATTAGCCTTTTGTATCATTTATTGGTGGAATCCCCTTGATTCTATCCCAAAAAGATGATATACTAGTCAATGCCCTCAAAAAATTCCCCATTTTACCACTAAAACATCTACAACTCTAGTAGAGCACATCATTGATGTGGATAACATATGCTCAGTGCATAATGTAATAAAAGTCAACGTGGCTATTAGATTACTTGCCACTTCATTTAAGGCTAAAGAACTGTAGTGGTATAGAGGTATACCACCTAACTCCATTCACAATTGGGATGAGTTAGGAGAGAAGTTATATAAAAATTTTGAAGACAAGAGTGACCTTTTGTCCTTGGTAGAACAACTAACCACAATTAAAAATCACCTCATGAATTCATGAGTGATTTCAATTACAGATTCCAAAAGACTTGCAATAGAATTCTTGTTTCGGTCAAACCTTCTCCCAAACATTCTTTCCTATATTTCTTGAGAGCTCTTAATAGTGATAAAGTTGTTATGATTCAATCAATAGGAGGTTATACTTTACTAGGTGCATATGGTGTTGCCATAAGGGCAGAAATTTTTTTAATCTAGGCTAGGAAGATAGCTCCTAGGCCACTAATGCCTTTATTTATAGAGCTTCCTTCACAGCCAGTGGTGGAACCTATCCCAATGGCTCCTATTCTAGTGGTTTCTATGAGACAACCTTCTACTATTGCTACACTTCTAGAAGATTGGAGCACCTTGCTCTAAAATATGAAAAATAGGTTAATAATGTTGATAGGTAGAAAGTTCAAAACAATAGGTCTTATCAGCCTCAAAATTAGGGTTATCAACAAAATAGGCCACCTTATCAAGGAAAAAATTAGTGGAATCATACTAAGCCTATGAACAACATGCATACACCTGCTACCAACACTTATAATGCTTTCGTCCTAGTGAAAAATAATCTAGCACAAGAGCAAGAGTGGTGTTACCCTTGTGAGAAAGATCATAATCAAAATGCTTGTCAAAATGGAGAGTTTGTGCAAACTTTGGTAGCTCAAAATGAAACCTCTAATTTAGAGCAGCAAATTGGCATGAACCAAATAGATGCTAGTAATCAAAATAATACATGTGAAGACTCCTCATTTGTCATTTGGGGTCAAGAGGATTTATGTGGTGCAAATCTAGAAGATGCCCATAATATGAGATCAAAGAAAAGAGTAATGGAGAGTGGTGCATCTTCCATGGTTGGGCAAGCACCAGTTTCTCAACAAACTTAGCCAAGTGCAAATGCTAGACCAACAAGTAGAACAAAAAAGGTTCCACAATCAAACTAGCTTTTTAATAGGTGTAAACAAGCGGTGGATCATCCTAAGATCACACAAGCAACAAGAATAGACCCTATTACAAAGGTTCCTTTTAAAGACAACCAACTTCCTTTCAACATAGTGGAGCAAATGAAGAAAGACAATCTGAATGTTACTATGTGGGAGGCTCTATCTATCCCATTACAAAGGGAGTGGTAACAACAAGATTTAAAGGAACATAAACAAATGGCTGATGTACAAGAAAAAGAGAAAACTACTCCATCAAGCAGCTTGGTGCAACTTGAAGAAGGACATTTAAGAAAAATTAGTAAGCCACCTCCCTTCTATCTTTCTCTAATTATTGGAAATCATATAATGCATAATTGTATGGTAAATTATGGGGAAAGTAGTTCACTCATGCCTAAGGGAATTATTGACATGCTTGGTACTAAGTATGAACCAGTGGCTAGAATTTTTTTACAATTGGATGGAACTAGTGTCAATACAATAGGAGTAATTGAAAATATAAAATTGTCCTTGCATGTATGTCTTGGTTGTGATGTATTGCAATACATTTCAGTCATATACCTCCCTGCTCATTTTTCCATTTGTTTATCTAGAGATTTCATTGCTAAGATAGGTGGGTACTTATCAACTTATTGGTATCACATGCTATTTAGAACTAGATATGGCACTAAATCAACCATCAAATATGATCCCATAGCAAAAAAACATTTTAGAACATTACACTCCTAGTCCAATAAACATGAACTATACATTGCATGATCAAAAGCAAGAGTGTTATGTTCATGAGCCTACAAATCCTATAGAGGAGGTAACTTATTGTTTGTTAGATGAATGGGAGAAATTCTTTACAATTTGATCCATTTATTGTTGTTGAGATAGAGGGGACTAGTCCTGGCACCTATTACATTCATGAAGGGAATGCTCATGTCTCCAATCTCATAAAAAACTCAAGAGGACCTAGGGGGATTGTGGATTTTTTTTTTATGGTTCCAAAAACATAAATAGTGTTGGTGTTGGTGTAATTCTAGTATCTCCAAGCAAGGAGAAGTATTATTTCTCTTTTAGGCTTCAATTTAGCTGCACTAATAATGTGGCCGAGTATGAAGCACTCATCCAAGGTCTCCATCTTGCACAAAAAAGGAACATCAAATTGTTACAAGTTTTTGGTGACAGTGAATTGATTGTCCATCAAGTCAAAACTCAAAGTTCAACCAAGAAAAATCTACTCAAATCCTACAAGCATAGGGTTTGGGATTTAATTAAGGGCTTTGAAGGTTTTAACATCCAAACAATTTTGAGAAGTCAGAATAAACATGTTGATAGACTTGCAACAATTGATGCTCAATTTTACATACTGGGACATATTGCAAGTAAAAAGGAGTAGCATATCAGACTTGTGGTGAGGCTTGTTGTTCCATATAATCAAGATCACTGGAAAGTCTTTAATAGTGACCAACATATAGTGAATTTTCTGCAAGTTGATGTAGAATTTCTAAGAGAAATTAGTCTAAGTTGTAAAATTAGTATGGTGATCAGATTGTGTAGTTGAGTAGCAACAAGTTACCAAATGGTCTTATCACCCTTGAAGGTATTTTCAACCCTGATGATTATTTAAAGAAGAAAAAGATGAAAGTAGCTGCAAAGAAAGGTGACTTCAAGAAAATAGAAATTTCAGAGGACAAGTCTCTAAACTTGGGAAAGGTATGCTCTAACACTCAACATGATGTTTTCATAGATCTCTACAATAGATACAATGATGTAGTTTCTTGGACTTATGAAGACCTAAAGGGTTTTGACCCAAGACTTTCCCAACATAATATTGAATTAGATCATGATGCCAAACCTATAAAGCAAAAACAAAGGCCCATAAATCTTAAGATTGAACCTTTGATGAGAAAAGAGTTGGCCAAATTGATTGAGGATACAATAATTTTCCCCATCAAACATTTTTCATGGGTTGCAAATCTTGTTCCTATTAGAAAAAAGAATGGGAAAATAAGACTTTGTGTAGATTTTAGGGATCTAAATAGAGCCTCCCTAAAACATCATTATCCCCTCCCCTCCATGGAGCATATTTTACAAAGAGTCAGTGGGTCAGAAAGGTTTTCTTTCTTGGATGGTTACTTAGGCTACAACCAAATTCCGGTCCAAGAATCTAATCAACATAAGAAAATATTTACTACAAAGTGGGGCACCTATGCTTATGGTAAAATGCCTTTTGGTCTAACCACTGAAGGTACCACTTTTCAGAGAGCCATGGATATGGTGTTTCAAGGTGTATCTAGATTTTTTTTTTTGGTCTACTTGGATGATATCACAATGTTTTAAAAGCATGCAAAAGGCCATTTTAGTCACCTTGACCAAGTATTTTAAAAATGTAGGGAATATGGTATTCCCTAAATCCAAATAAATGCATCTTTGCTATTGATTAAGGCAACCTTCTTGGGAACATTGTTTCAAGGGATGGCTTGTTCATTGATCCTACAAGAGCAAAATCTATCTTGGCAATCCCACTTCCTAGTCACAAGATTATATAGTTTCTTGGACATAATTAACTTTGTGAGGAGGTTCATTCCAAATCTTGCTACTTTGGTAAAGCCTCTTACCTCTATGCTAAAAAAAACATGGTCTTCAAATGGACCAAAGAAGGTAAAGATAGTTTTGAGGCTATCAAACAAGAAATTTATCAAGCTCCTACGCTTGTCAATCCTAACTATGACAAATATCTCATTCTTTATACCTTTGGAGGTGAAGCAAGTATATCATTTGTTCTAACTTAGCTAAGTAAAGAAAATTTTCTAGAGTAGCCCATTTCTTTCTTTAGTGAAGGGCTTAAATACTATGAGGTCAAGTATAGCTATGTTGAAAAGAAAGATCTTGTTGTTGTTAGAGAATTGAAAAAAATTAGACACATGTTGTCTAATAATAGGATACAACTAATGGTGCCCCATGTCAATGTTAAAGAGTCCCTCTTGAGTAGAGATATCAATGGAAAAAGGGTTGGATGGATCACCAAGGTGATGGAGTATGACATCGACATCAAGATCACCAAGTTAGTGAGAGGAAAAGGGTTGTGTGAACAACTTGTCTCGACATTTGAGACTCCTATAGAGGTTTCCCTTGTGCTACAAGAACAACAAGCATCAAATGCAAACATACAAGGCAGTTGGGTGCATGATATGACTACCTTTTTACAGGAAGGTAGATATAATTTGGGTCTAAATAGGACTAAAAGAAGATATTTCATATTATAGCCCATTCCCTATGTCATAGTGGATGGTGTAATCTTCAGAAAAGATTTCAATGGAGTCTTATTAAGATGCATAGAAGTCGATCAGGTCAATATAATGCTAAATGAATTCCTTAATGGCTCTTTAGGTGACTATTTTTCTACAAGGACTACTACTACAAGGATCATGAGGGCTGATTATTATTGGCCAAATTTGTTTAATGATGCTCACAAATGGGTGAGAAATTGCAAAAAGTGTGCTTTCTTTTCTAGAAAGCAAAGGTTGGTTTCCCTCCCTCTTCACCCCATTCAAGTTGATTAGCCATTTTCACAGTGGGGTTTATATTTTATTAGAATTATAAATCCACCATCAAGTGTTGGTCATAAGTGGATTTTAACAACCACAGATTACTTTACAAGGTGGAAAAATGCAGTTTCCTTAAAGGATGTCATTGATGATTCCGTTTTAGAATTCCTTGATGGAATTGTTACAAGATTTGGCACTCCTTCCACCATTATTTTAGATAATTCCAAGGCTTTTACTAGTGCTTAGATCCTTGATTGGGAAATGAAGCATGGCATTTACTTGAAGACCTCATCTAATTATTATCCTCAGTGTAATGGCTTGACTAAGTCTTCAAATTAAAAGCTCAATAAGATTATCAAAAGGACCATTGAAGACAACCAAAGAGCTATTGGAAAATGGTTAGCGCTCCCCTCACTATTTGTGACATGGATTAACTGCCTCCCATGGATCTGTTAACTTTGGTAGTTGTATCAAGCATTAACAGGTTTATCTTTTGGTGCAACGACAACCATGGGGCCAACAATTAGTATCAGAGCCAAAAATTTTGGGTTAAAATCCCCTCAATAAATGCTAAGGGGAGATTGTTGGCAAATGGTCAACGCTCCCCTCAAGATTTGTGACATGGCTTAATCGCCTCCCATGGATCTGTTAAATTTGGCAGTTGTATCAAGCATTACTAGGTTAATATTTTGGTGAAACAACAACCATGGGGCCAACAAGGACTTGGGATAACAAGTTTAAGACAACCCTTTGGGATGATAGAATTACTCCTAAAAGAGAAATTGGTTATTCCCCCTTCATGCTCGTTTATGGAAGGGAAGCAAGGTTACCATTATCATTGGAGTTGCCTTCCCTTCAGTTTGCACATCATCTGGAGTTAGAATAAAATGATGCTATGATAGTAAGGTTGGATGAGCTCTTGGAACTAGAGGAGACAAGGAACAAATCTATGCAAGTCATAGAAGCACATCAAGCACAAGTCAAAAGAAATTTTGACAAGAAGGTAGTTCATAGGGCTATGAGCGTACTTTAGCCACACTTTTACAATTGGGATTCATTACACTACCACCCATACATCACATAAGATATACTAAATTAAAGAATTAAAATAAATACTATTGTGTGCATCATAGAACATTTGGTCACGTTACTAATTAATGTCATTTTTTAAAGAAGAAATTGAAAGATTTAGATTGTTAAAATGATAAATTTGACATGATAATAGACTAATATGTATTCATTTGTGTACCTTACCATGTGGTAATTTTAGTGTCACATAATTATCATTACCATGCATGGGGGTATAAACTTGGTTTTATGCAATCATATTTATTTTCCAAGGAGCAACATGTTTTCATTCATTTGGGGTCATCTTTGTCCCTACACTTGGGGGCAAGGGTTGGATAGCCTTTGGTTAGGTGCATTACTTGATACAATGGATCCCTTTATTTCTCCTAAAATATCTATTTAGAAAGTACACTAACATTTTATGGGGGGGGGGGGGTATAGTTTCCCACACAAAATTTATTGCATAAGAAATCGTCCCTCTTTAGTGATAATATCATACATCTCTTAGAAAGTATGACCTTGATAATAATAATATTGCATGAATGTATTTGAAAGTGTGACATCTCCAATTTATGTTAGTGTCTACTTTGTGGTGATATTAGGCTTGATATCCCCTAAAATTGTGACTTTTCTTGGCATGTTATGTTCCCTTTGGTGGTAATACTATGGATAGTATTCCCTAAAGTGTAACCCTTTATTTCGTGATTTTTCCTCTCCTAGTGTGACATTTAATGTATTGATAAATTCCCCTTTGTTATTTTTAAATCACCATTGTGTTGTGGTGTTGTTTATAACACCCTCTAAGGCATGGCTTTGTGAGATTCATCCCCTATGACCTTAAATTTTATGCACCCCTTGAATTGAGTTTTGTTCCTCCCTTGTGATTTTAAACTTAATGCATCTCCTAAGTGGGTTTTTTTTCATACCCTATGATGTTAAATATTATGGATCTCCTGAGGTAACTTTTCCATCCCCTGTGACGTTAAGCTTCATATGCTCCTTGAAGTGATATTTGGAAAGATAGTCCATAGGTTCGACATAATGCAACTTACTAATTTATGAATTTGAGCACTCCTCTTTAACATGGCCACCTAGCATAACACAATTTTATCACCAGTGGAGCCATGTATTTCATAAGTGTCGTAGCATAAAACAACTTGCTAGCCTTGCAGAACCCATGATATTGTATAGACACCTAGCATAATGCATATTTCTAGCTAGTAGATCCAAGTATTTTGTGAGTCATTTTCAATAACATAACTTGTTAAGTCCTCATGAGAGAACTCTTTTATCTAACATATATTCAAGGAATGGTATTTGGAATTTGAGACAAATTTAAGATTGACATCTCTTTGCCTTATTGACTTGAATACTTTTTAATACTAACCTTATTTTTTAATTTTTGTGTTTGTGTACAATGCTCTTATTTCTATATTATGTTTGCATTATGTACATTATGTGTGCATTTTTTTACGTTTGTATCATGTTTTTTTCATGTATGCTTTGTATTGTCATATTACATTTCATACATGTGTACTCCTTTATCCCCATGTTGGTTTGTCATAGGATCATGTATCCTGGGGCTTGTGCACTCCCCCTAGATTTGTTGAAATCATATCTCTTCAACATTGGGATAATTGGACCCCTCTTGACATATTTCTACTTTAGTGTGAGTCTAATCATAAGTTCATACTCTCACTAGAGTGGGGGCTAAAGGTAGTATCATAAATTGTCACCCATGATAATTGCACATGAGATTTTTCTCCCTCCTATGTGCATGGACCTATTTGGACACATAATTTCATAAATTATGCATTCCATGGCCCATTTAATCATTTATAAAAGGATAACATGTATTAAGCCAAGACATACATTTAATATTTTTCCCTGATACCTTAGATCCTAAAAAATAGGGCTAGGACAAGGATGCCTAGGGCAGCCTTGTCCTCTTAATTTGGCCCCAAATTTTAGTGTGTTAGGGATAGAAATTTATTATTGGAATTTTGAATGCTAAATGTCCGCTATTAGGACTAATTTTTAAGAAATTAGATTAGTTTCATATAAATACCTAGTCATTTTGTCATTTGAAAACTAAGGGGAAACTAATTAGAATTTTGGAATCAAGAGAAATTATTATACATCAAGATCAAGTCAAGAGTAGTAAAGAGTGGGATTATTGCAACATTTTCATTGTCAAAGCATCATGCCAAGTTTAATGTGAGGTTTTTTATGTTTATGCATACATTTTGTTTGTGAGGACTAAAACTTGTAGGTCTTCAATCCAAATTGCAATCAAGCATTGAGGAGATGTGCATGACTTCATTCCTTCAAGAAAATCAGATTTGAGTGTTGAGTTGCATCCAATTATTGATTCATCATTCATTTATCATTTAGCCTCTATCCCTCAAAAGGATAAGCTCTCTATCATCAATTTTTCCATTGTGGAGGTGGAAACACCAATATGGGGTTTGACTGAAGAAAGACCTTATTGGAACTATAAAAATCTGATGATTTTTACATATCTTTCATACCCCTGAGTCTCCATATGGGTCCTACCTTAGGCACATTTTCCTCATCTCATGATATTTTTACCCATATTTTGGCCATGTAACCCCATATAATCCATAGAGTCATGCATTTTTCACGTTGTGGTCCATATCGGCATAAGTCTATCTAGGTCTCCCCGACCCATGATGCTTTTGTGTTAACATATGTTTGTTGCAGGCATATCGACATGACTATCACACTGTCACATCGACTAGAATTCATTTATTGTTCCGTTCAACAGGACTCTCACATTGTCTCGATGACAAAAAATTCATCGGCAAGAGCTAAGGGGTCGTCAGGGTAGTGTTTCACCGAAGGCATCATGTCTCACTGACCGGTAGTGGATGCATTCATATTTCAGAAAGAGATTTTCATCGGGGTAGCATCTTGGCGAACTCACTAGGTCTTGCCGACCGAGTATTCATCAATGTGTTTTCGGGAGGACTCATGTGCAATGAAGAAAGGTCTTGGCGAGTGACCTTTGGTCTCGCCGACTTTACACATGGAATTTCTATCGAAAGGCATCTCGGTGAGACTAATGTGACTTTAGAGTGTGGTCTTGGTGAATGCTCTGGGTCTCCTTGATGGAATACATATGGACTATGTTGGTATAGGAATTGATTTATCTCAGCGACACACTCGATGTATGAAGACTTTCGGTATGACATAGTGTGCTCTACGAGAGGTCTCCCCGACGTCGGATTGTCATAGCAAAGCACACAAAACAAAATGATTTCTATCGGCGTGAGATTGATGTTGTCTTGGCGATCTAATATGAGCTTGGGTTGTTTCATTGAGACAAAGATTTGGCCGATGTGATATCTCCCCGAGAGCGATTAGTCACGACGACAAGTTTGATCACGAGGGATTTCGGTGAAACATGATATGATTTTTGAGATCTCTCCCCGATATCACAGGGTTACAATGAAACACAAAAGAACACGAGGATACTTCATGACTTTGGTGTAACGAACAGAGTGTTATAGCGACATACAAGTGGTAAGTGGGATCTCGATGAAACATAATGTAATCTGTATGATGTTTCTCTTACTCAGATAAGTCACAGCGAAAGCAAATAGAACTAAGGGATGACTGACAATATAATTTCCTTCGACATACTTACGGTCTAAATGTCTCAGCGAATGATTAACAGAGTTCAAATACTATGGCTGACATGTGAATTCCTAAATTATAGTTGCAGGCCGACATGAAATGAGCCCGAATTCTATGGTTGGCCAACATGGGATCTCAACGTGATATGTTTTTCTGATGTTCGTGTATAAATATGCATCTTGTGATTGTAAATAGATACCAGCTACTAATTATTTGATATATAGTAGGAAAATTATATGGATACAGTACAATAGATTTATCAGATCAGAGACTATGATGCATGTTTTCAAAATGGAGGTATTTGTGAAAGTCAATTGATGTTGTTGCGCATTTCTGGTGTCAATTATCTGTTGAATTTAATGAAATTATTGCTAAGCTATCTCCAAGATGGATGCTTTCTGATTGTTTAAATTGATATAACAAGCTTATATTCAATTCATCAGTGCACATTTGTTGTATCTGTGTGGTTAATTGATTGGTTCTTTCAAGCAAAGATTAAATCCTTTTAGTTGATCACAGTAATCAGGGAGATTCATTTGGATTGTTAAAGTAGAGCTTAGTAATCACAGTCTTACATGTTTATACAAGTTGTAAACAAAATATATGCCAAATAATTTGAGTTTTCTCCAGAGAGGTGTTGCTCATCTTGATTTCATTTGACTTTGCATACCCAATAAGGCACTAGTCTCTACACTTAATCATTTGGATTCATTCAGTTTCTTTACATTTGTTAATTGAAAAAATTAGGATTTAGATTAGAATATTGCTATTGCTATTTGTACCAAGTTGATTTCATTTATTCACTTCCATCTGCCATTGTGGAAAAATCACTGTAAGAGAGATAATCATAAGTCAAGTCTGCTTCATTCAGAAAGGCACACTTTCCTAGGTTTAGCAACACCTGAAGAGTAGAAGGTTGAATTCTTTTGACCTTGTCTTTTACCCTGAAACATATCAAGAGATTGGCAGCCTCTTGAGGCATTCTGCCTGCGTTTTTTAGAGCTAACAGACCATATATGAAATAACCCTTCCTCTCTCTTTGAATGTGCAGGTTACAGATCTGAAGAATATTGGAGGAAGATTGAAGACTATTTGATCATTGTTGCATTCAAACCCTGCAACTTGAAAATATACGAAAACTCAATTATCTTAGCAATTGATAGAGATTCAATAGCAAAATACATAATGAAAAATCCCCGAACTGGGTACTTGAGGCCCATGAAAGAAGATTTCACTTTTATTCATTCAAAAAAGGGAAACCTAGGTGACCTTGACCAATCAAATCAAGTCAAAATTCAAACCACAAGTGCACATGATTATTCTTAGTCTATTTTTGGTCATCAAATCTATCTGTTAATTTCTAGATTATCTATTTTCATATCAAAATAGAGAATTTTCATTATTAGCTAGTCATATAATTGCATTTCATCCAAAATTCATTCCAAAACCTACCACCTCCAAATAAGATTTCAAATCCAATAGGGGTATATTGGCTCACCTTTCAGGTTGTATGTTAATCTTATGCCCCTAACCAATCTAAACTCCCATCATGATCCCATATTGGAAAGGTGTGTTGCATTGGTGGTTGTTGTTGCACCAAAAGATTGACTTGTCAATGCTTGATACAACCACCAAATTTAAATAAGATCCATGGGAGGCAATTAAACCATGTCACAAACCCAAGTGCCACTCTGCACCAAGGAGACCAAGGGACACTCCAAGTGTCGTGTTGTACCAAGGAGACCAAGGGACACACCATCTTGCAACAAGGTGACCAATCCTAAGTGAAGCTCTAGGGTTTCACTTTTCCAACATATCAATAAGGTATAGGATTTAGGGTTTAGGGTTTAGAGTTTAGGCTATTGGTATAGGGCTTAGGGTACAATATTGATGGTGCAAGATTTAGGGTGCATAAGGTATAGGGTTTGGGTTATTGGATTTATGGTTGAGGGTGTTAGGAAATAATGCATTCAACCCATAGTCTTAATCCATTTCCTACATATCCCCATGAGAGATAAACATGCATACAAGTAACCATAGTGCATAGATCAAATAGATAAGCCACAAGATAACATAAGATATACGCTAGGAAAACCCTCAAGAGGGAAAAACCTAGCCTCCAAAAGTATCCATACTCCATCTTGTTATTTAGAAATAAAGAAATATAAGAGTTACAATGAATACATATGAGGCATCAAACCTCTCAGTGCATCCTCATGTGTCCAAGCATTAACCCCCACATCCCATGCCATGCTTCACATATGTACTCCTCAAAAAGACTCAATAATGACAGCCCACTCACCCAACCAACCTTAACCACTAAACATGTGCTTTCTTTTATAGACTCAAACTCACACAAATAAAACCAAGTGGTAAGATAAAACTATGTGCCATGAAACCATGTGAACACTAAACCATTAACACCTTATTTAATATTGGGTACTAAGTTTTTCAATTTTTAAATATTTCCCTAATATTAAATTATTATCACATGTCTCCCACACATTAAATAATAATACAATGTTACAATACAACATAAAGTGGTCCCCAAATAATTACCTAGTGTAATTAAACACACCACCTAGGTGCATCATAACTAAATAATTATTTAATTACAACATATAATAACATTTTATGTAATGGTGTACAACACTGTATCCCAACATTCTCCCACTTGTTGTATACATTGTATAAGGGGGGTCAATACACGAAATACATGATCATAGCCATACTTGAAACCACATGAATCTATAACATGCTCTCGTGCTCCATCAAGATTCCTACAATAAAATCATGCCAAAAATATATGCAACCCATAAACTACAATCATAAGCTCCTTGTATCAAACCTGTCAATGAAGAATATACATATCTAGGAACTCCCACTACATAGGTAATATCAAAGAATATCAAGTCTACCAATCAACACTGTATCAAAGTGTGATAAATAATATGAAGATGTGAAAGATGTATATGAAGATAAATAGATGAAATGCATAAGAAATGAGAGACAAGACCTCATTATATAGATGGGTGTGGTTTCTCACAATTTTACCATGACGATGGTAGGATGGACATGGATTTGATGGATATTTGGGTAGAATATGGATATGGAGAATGTGCTATATGACAAATGAGAGCTAAGACCTCATTATATAGAATTTTGCTGAGAGCAATCAAGGGCTAGGATTGATTGGCTGATGGAGGGTTGAGATTGATTGAGAAGGTGAGGTTTGGATCAAGGATGAGGATTGAGTAGCCTTGTGACAAGTGTCACAAGATGTATAGGGGTGAAATGGGGAGGTTTTCTCACATATGTGTGAGCACACATTGGCAAGAGAGGCATTAAGGAGATAGGAAGGCTTGTGTAAGAGGTTAGTGGGGGTAGGTGATATGTAGGAATTTAAAATTAGGAAATAATGATAATGATGATTAGGGATGAGGGTTAGATAAATTAGTCAAGAATTAATTGATTAATGAGGATAGGTTGAGTTAATAAACCAAGGGTTTATTAACTTGGGTGGAGTCAAAAGTTGGAGAATGGGATAATAATGATTAGGATAGGGATAAGGTTAATTAATCAAGGATTAATTAACTTAGGAAAGGTTAGGGGATTTTAGAGGAATAAGGGTAAAGGTTAGCTTTAATTAAACAAATATGGATTTAGTTAATTAAAGGTGGTGGAATGTAAGGATAATGGGGAAATTAATTAAATAAATAAATAATATTTAATTAATTAATTATTACGATAAGGGGCATAGGTTAAATTAAATAAATAACAAGTATTTATTTATTTAAATATTATTTTGGGTGACTACATTTTTCCCCTCTTTGAGATGATGTTGCAACTGAGAGAAGTAATATTATTTCAAAGAAGAATAAAGTATAGTGGGTAGAAAAAGGGATAAGGACTAGAAACATGATGCCCCAATCACTAGGAAGGATGAGGAAGGATGATAAGGAGGTAATGGTATTCGCCCTCAAGAGGACATGAGGGTTAGGAGAACACGGATGTGCCCTCGAAATGGATGAGGAGACTAAAGAATGAAGGATTAAAAAATGAAGATGAATGGGAGAGGATAAGGGTGATGAAGATACGATTGAAGATAGGATGGATGGTCATCATGCTATAATGATATGAGCGACCTAGATTTAATATTGTACTTGAAATTATGCACCAACGTATAAGGAACCAAAATGAAAATGTGCCAAGTACATGATCAAAAGTTCAAGTGCAAACATATGCCTTATGATACCATGATATAGAAGACCACGATTCCCCTGTGGCAATAGAGTGCAAGAGGCCATGATAAATGCAAACAATGATAAAAAACACAAGAAACAAGAAAGCATTCAAAACAAACCAAAATAAAACAAGGACTATACTCCAAGTAAAGCTAAAAATTGATTGATGGGTTGATTGATGGATTGGTGATGATGATGAATGGATTGGGAAGGATACACCCTATGATGATAGTTGGATTAAAGTGGATCAATGGATTTGAGCTTGATTTAGATTAATATGATGGGTTACTTAATGATGATGTGCATTAGCTTACCAGATTAGTTTGCATGGATTAGGATTGATTGTATTAGATAAGATTGGATGGGGATGGTTGAATTGTAAGGATAGATGTGTGGATAAGATATGATTGGATAGAGGATAGGATGATTATGATAGAGGAATGGATAGGATCAAATGACAAGGGAGAACCAGGTATTAGGAAAAGGATGGGAAGATAATGGATTATATGGATAGGAGATAAATGGATTTAGTAGATGGAAGATGGGTGATGGTAGATATGAGGATGGTGGATGAAGGAGGATTTAGGTCCAAGGACTAGTTGCAAAGGAATAAGATACCCCACAATAGAGGTAGTGCAATCATGGATGGAAGGATAGTGTCATGAGATGGAAGGGTAGTGTATAAAGGACATAGATGGAAGTAAGATTAGGGATGGAATTGTCCAAATCATGCAAGCATATTTTTCCCATAGCTTTATGAAGATCAAGGGTGAAAAGAGAGAGCAACTTAGGTAGGATGGGGTGATGGAGATAGGATATTGGATATGGGATGGATGGTAAGTGGATAAGATATGCATGCAAGGATATTTTTCCCCTAGGTTCTTCATCAAGATCAAAGATGGGAAGGAAAGATGGATTTGGATAAGATGAGGTATATGTAATGAATGGTATGGATAGGATAATAGAGACTGGATATGTGGTGCTCATATATAACCTTAACCTTGCCAAGATCAAAGAAGGAAAGAGGGAGAGAGGATTTAGATATGATATGAGGATGGAGGTAGAATATGGATATGATATGGGGGATATGGATAGGATGTGGTATGGATGAAGCTTTCCCCCAAGTATAGAGTATAAGAGGATGGGGAGGAATGACTCAAGAATCTAGTTCCATAGATGGTATCCCTTATTTATGTGCTATTATGCTCATAGACATTGGTATAATGATGGTGAGAGGGATAAAATGGATTGGGAGATAGAGAGGGATATGGATTTATACATAGGATTGGATAAGAGGGATGAAATGATGGAAAATGGATGTTGGATAATGGATGGGTTGGTGAAAGACATGTGGATGAGTGGATGGGAGTGTTGGCAAAAACAACATTGGCACACACCTTGAAGGGTGATGGGATCATGAAAGTGAAGTGCATTTTGGATTTTGATATTTTGGTGTAGATTTTGGGAATAAGGACCTAAAATAGATGAAGGTAATGAAATATTATTAGATGGGATGAAGGACTTAGAATTAGATGAAGCTTTTGGATAAACAAGTTTGGATTCCAATTTTGATTTTTCTTTTGGATGCATTGAATCTATGAGTATTTTTGGAATCCACATGGTTTTTGACTTTTATTTTTGCTTAATGGGCCTTTGTGGCCTTTGGGATTCAGATTTTGGATTTTGGATCATATTTTTCTTTTATTTTTCATGTCTTTTTGATGAGACATGTTGATCCTTTTATTTTTGTGGATTTTTGGCTTTATGCATTTGAGATTTGGCATCCAAATTACTTCCAAGAGCAATGAGAATGGTGTATAGATATGAATGATGTGGATATATTATGGATGGGTTGGTGTAAGAAGTATGTTGAAAGGATTTGAAAGGTGTGTGCCTTGGTTGATCTTGATTTTGGATATGAGGTGATGGATAAATATGATAAAGAGATTTTGGAGTAGGAATGTTAGGTGGTGGGATGTAAGTACCCAACATGGATGGAGGGGATGAAGGAATTTGTTTTGGTACATAGGGACCCAAAATTTAATGGAAGGGATTAGGGATTGGGATTTGGAACATAAGGGCCCAAGATAGATTTGGAGGATGAGGAAAATAGATATTTGGCTTTAGATGGATGAATTTTAGATTTATGATGGGTGGAAAGAGAATCAACATCTTGAGCTTTGTATCTAAGGCCATGATATTTTGGATTGTATTTTATATTAAAGGGTTCTAAGATGCCTTGCTCATGGAGGCCTAACCCTTTGCATTGATAATGCATGGCTTGAAAAATATTTTTTTCAATGGGATACTTGTTATTTTGGAAACAAGATGCAAGTCCATTTTGAGGGGGGTATGAAATGGGAGAAATGATGAGCTCTTGGAGTAGACCAGCATGGATGAATGTGGAGGAACCCAATTGATAAGTAGGGGGTTCATGGGTAGCTTGGATAGAATCATGGGATGGGGTAGATGGTATAATTTCCTCTTGGTTATGATATGGAAGGGGATCATGACATGGAGTGGGATGGGTGTTTTGATCATGGATGGGATAGGATCATTAGATTGGGTGGAAGTTGTACTTTGATCTTGATTTAGAGAGGGATCATGTACTTGAGTTGAAGGGGTATTTTGATCTTTATATGGAGGGGGGTCTATGTTAGCATGCTTTGGATTAGGAGATTGAAATAATTCATTTGGTGTGGATGGTGTGATGGGGGAGGAGGTTTGGATAGATGCTTCAACTTGTATGGATGGAGTATTAGAGGATTCATGAAATTTAGGGGATTGGGATTTATCTTGATGTGGATGTGATGAAGGTGGATGAATGACATGGGAATATTGCACAATTTATTTTTTTTCATGGGGAATTAAGCACCTTTGAAAGTAATCCTTGGATCCAACCATTATGAGGGACATGAGATAAATTTGATTGGTAATACTGGGTTGATGTGGATTGTAAGAATATGGGGGATGAACAAGTGGAATAAGGGGTTAAAGCTTTCATGGATTGGTAAATGGATGATGAGGATGAGAATATTGAAAGGTATGTGGAAATGGGGATTTGGGATGTAGATGGGGTTGGAGAAATTTTTTGGCTAATGTCTTCGTCTCCCTTGTAAAAGGAAGGGGAATGATAAGCAAGAGGGGATGGGTTGGGATTGGATGAAGGTGGAGAGGGTGGAAGTTTAGCACCAATTCCAAGGAGATACATAATTATAATTATTAAAGTAGTGGATGAGGAGATGATTGGTGATGGGATCCAATGAAGATGATATGTGTGATGAGGGCGTGGGTAGGGTTTGAGGGGGACATTGGATGGGTGATTGGTGAAGATTTAGAGAATTTTCTCTAATGGATTCAAGGTGATTTACAATATTCTCACTATCATCATAGGTATTAGGATATGGGTTCATGATATTGGGTTGGGTTGGAATGGATGAAGTTGAATTAGGATAGATTAGGTTAGATGGAGGATAGATTGGATGATTATCCATAGTAGAGAATTGATCAGAGGAAAGGTTGGGATTGATTTTGGATGAGGGTGGATTAGGATGGAGTGGGTATATGTTAGGGGATGATTAGGACAATATGGATGATGAGAAGAATAAAGTATGAAGATAAATATGTAGGATGGGATTAGACTTGGGATAAAATATAAAGACCTTAAGATGATTTAATTTGATTAAAGTTGATTCTCTATACTTAGGAAGGCTAATGTTCCTAACCAAGAGTTAATTGGATTTGATTTATACTTAAGAAAGAAAAATTTATTAAGTAGGGATTGATTGAATTTGATAACTATACTAAATATAGGCTAATGTTCTTAAGCAAGTTTGGATTAAATATAAAATCAAACTAAGGCCTCGATTTTTTATTGGGAAATTACATTTGAAATGGATGATAGTGGATTAAAGATAGGATCCTTATGAAAGATTTGAATGATGATGAAAGGATATGGGGTATGAAGGATATTAATCCCTTAACCAAAATTTGATATTCAAGTGATGAATTTTTTGATTAAGGACGGGGATTAAATATAAGGTTGAGGTAGGTAGATGGATAATAGTTGATTGAATTTTTGATGAGGGGTGGATGTATTAGATTAGTATTTGGTTAAAATGGTATTAAGTTGGAAATAGGGATTGGATTAATATGATGAGCTCAAAATGAAGATGATCCTAGGTGACCTAGAAAGCTTGTATGACAACCTAGTCTCACAAAACTTTAAAAACACCTATTTTAAAAATGAAAATGATGTATGAACCTACAAAACCAAGTGTGAGGACAATGAAGACCTACAAAAAAATATGTTAGAAACCAAAGAAGCCCTAGAACTAGGTTAGAATGATGAAAGAGGTTCCAGAAAGTAGAGGCATAGTTTTGGGTTTCACGAGCACCACAACTTTGAACCTAGGCACCACAAGTATGCACTTAGGTACCAAAAGTCTTCAATTAGTTTCCACAATTTTTCACTTAGGCGGAACTTTGTAGTATTTTCCCAAAAATGGCACTTGGAGCTTCAAAATGGATAAAAACTTGAAGAAACATTAGAAAAAAGGGGTGGGAAGCCACCAGGCACGCCAAAATGAAGATGATAAAAATGAATATGAGGGTAAATGATAGAAAATTCATAATAAATAAATACAAACAAATTATACCTTCATAGCTCCTTCTTATTCATGGATTGAGCTCACAAGATTGCACCCATATCTTGCAGATTTGCTCCAAAGATTGAGATGGATGTGGTTGCTCACAATTTTCACATAATGATGGTAGGATGGAGATGGATTTGATGGATATTTGAGTAGAATATGGATATGTAAAATGTGTGTTATGAGAAATGAGAGCCAAGGCCTCATTATATATAATTTTGGTGAGAGGAATTAAGGGCTATGATTGATTGGCTGATGGAGGGTTGAGATTGATTGATAAGGTGAGGTTTGGATTAAGGATGAGGATTGAATAGCCTTGTGAAAAGTTTCACAAGATGGATAGGGGTGAAATGGGGAGGTGTGCTCACATATGTGTGAGCACACATTGGGAAGAGAGGCATTAAAGAGATAGGGTGGCTCATAGGGTGGCTTGTGTAAGAGGATAGTGGGGGTAGGTGAGATGTAGGAATTTAAAATTAAGAAATAATGATAATGATTATTAGGGATGAGGGTCAGATCAATTAATCAAGGATTAATTGATTAATGAGGATAGGTTGTGTTAATAAACCAAGGGTTTATTAACTTGGGTGGAGTCAAAAGTTGGAGAATGGGATAATGATGATTAGGATAAGGATAAGGTTAATTAATCAAGGATTAATTGATTAATGAGGATAGGTTGTGTTAATAAACTAAGGGTTTATTAACTTGGGTGGAGTCAAAAGTTGGAGAATGGGATAATGATGATTAGGAAAGGGATAAGGTTAATTAATCAAGGATTAATTAACTTAGGAAAGGTTAGGGGATTTTAGAGGAATAAGTGTAAAGGTTAGCTTTAATTAAATAAATATGGTTTTATTTAATTAAAGGTGGTGGAATGTAAGGATAATAGGGAAATTAATTAAATAAATAACAAATATTTATTTAATTAATTATTAGGATAACAAACATAGGATAAATTAAATAAATAAAAAGTATTTATTTAATTAAATATTATTTTGGGTGGCTACATAATCAACAATGAAGTACTAAGAATAATAACAATGATCCACACATACAACCCAAATACATGCATAATCTCTCACAACATGTTGCCACCATCCTCCCAAATCATATAAACATGAACCTCCATGAAGGAACTGTGAAGATAGAAAACCTATAAACCATAACATGTCATTCTACCAACACCTCAAAAGTGCTTCGTTGTGTCAAGTATGATCTCCTAACAACCCCAAATGAGAAGCCTCAACAACACCCAAAACAACATTCAATCTCTTAGATCAAACAATATATGAATCATGTAATAATGCCAACATGGATGTAAGCCTCTCTAATAAAGGAAATCAAACTCAAAGTAACCATTCCCAAATTTTAAAATCAGCCCATAAACCATCTCCCGAACTCCTCAATGAATGATAGCATAAACTCAAATGCATAAGGAGATAACCATGCTAACCATCTCTCAAAATGAACCCTCCAAAACTAACTATCCATAGCTCAAGATCCATATCTATGAAAGATAAAGTAATATAAAATAAAAAATCCTCAAATGAGTCTCCAAAATCAATCACCATTAGTCAACTCTTTCCCATGAGAAAATTTGACGTCTCAAATTTTGCTTGCATTTAATAATTTTAAGTTATTTAAATGTTTATGGAAAATAAAATTTAACAGTTTTGACTTGTGATAAATTTAATATTTCAATGTCATTTGAAACATATTTATATCCATATGATTGAATACAAAATATGAATGTTATGATGTGAAATAAAATTGTTTTGATTCGATCATTAATTAATGGTTACTGATGAAACTCTGCAAGTGCAAGTGTGTAAATGTAGGAACACATTGAAGACCGAGAACATGGTTGAGGTAGGAGTATTTAGCTGGATGATGAAGGGTAAGCATGATGGAATCTAGAACATGCACATACCACTAAAAAATCATGACATTTTCATTGAAATTGCAATAGGTAAAAATCACTATTCATGTGAAAAGCACTAATGGATAAAAAAGTAAGCTTGTGGAAAACAAATTTTTTAGATAATTTTCCTATCTTGTTTATTTGATGATATTGCATTCGGAAAGAAAATAAAACACTAGTGATTGGAATATAATTTTATTTAATAAATGCATATGTGTATTAAACTTTTCATTAAGAGAATGATTTAAATAAAAGTTTATATATATAAACATATATATATATACATATATATATACACACACACACATATATGTATATACATATATATGTATATATATCTATATACATATATATGTATATATATGTATATACATATATATACATATATACATATATACATATACATATATATATACACATATATATACATATATATACATATATACATATATATACATGTATATATACACACACACATATATATATATGTATATATATATATGTGAACAAAAAGGGAATAAAATGTTATTTAAAAAGATAATTAACACCAAGTTAATATTTGTTTAAATTTAAATTTGAATTGAAAATGAAGTTGAATGGGTGGATGTCACTTATAACCGCCAAAATAGAGGAGAAAATTTGTGTGTTAGTGGGGAGTGGCTATCATAATCTAAGCATTCCAATTTGGGGGAGAAATGTAGGAAAAAATCATGCAAAAGCAGGGGAGATAACCTAAGAAATAGAGGAGAATTTCATACAAAAATTAGGAAGAAGAGGAGGTCGATTGGGGTTAGCAAGGGAGGAAAAAGTAGAAACCAAGATTTCATAGTTTTCCCACTACTCTGCCTTGGTTGATTGGGAGCAAATACAAAGGTAGGAACATTTGTTTTGGGCATTTTTCCATTTTTAAATTGTTGCTTTTCCTATTCCTTCAAATGCACTAGTTTTTCTATTTGAAATAAAAGAGGTTGAATGCAAACTATTTCTTGCATAATCTTGTGAATGAATCTTTGCAGTGTCATTAATAGGTCTTCCATTCTGGCATCAACCTATGCTCAAGTTAATCATGCTTTCTTTTTCCAATATCTTGGACCCCTTTGTTTCTTCATCGCATAAGCCCAAAAAGTTAGGTCTTTTTAATTAATTTCTTATATGCTTACATCTCTATATGCATGTTCTCTATTGAGGTTGCATGTACAAAACCCACAATTTTGTACCATGTTAGGGAATAGTCAACCAAAATGGTCACTATAGAATGCTCGGGTTCAAACCATCGAGCCCCTCTATGTTATAATTGTTGGCCTCCTACAATGATTTAATAACTAAGCCCTTACATCCATGATTCAAATATTGGACATCTAACCTAAATAGTTATTTCAATCATCCTGAAGGTGCATTTAACTTGTCAACCTAGGGATGTGAACTTGAAATGGGTCAGCACAGTATGTGCACTAGGAATTCAAAGTAGCCATTTCATTCTACAACTAAGGAACACACAATGCTAGAAGCAAATTGCTTAGAAGGGAATACCATAAATACCAATCATCAATCAACAACTACATCAAACTAAAATGCATAACAAGAATGAAAATCTGAGCAACCAACAGGGCACTACTATGTCTGCTTTGGTTGCAAGAATAGTCACATAATGTAATTCTAGTGGTTGCAGGAATAGTCAGTGCTAGATTTCTAACTAATTACTAAACATTAAGTAATACTAAACTAAGAAGATAAATTACTCACCAAGTGGGCCCCCTTGGATAAGTATCCTCTAAAACTAATGAGAACTCAAATGCTCAAACTCAAAACTTTATTTTATTCACTGTAAATCATGAGTACAAAAGAGAAATGTATTTGTATTACTAAAAACTTGAGAGTGCAAGTACAATATCAAATTGTGCAACCTCCTGAGGAAGGAGCATCAAATGTTTATTTATACTATCAACTAATCAAGGCAGTCAACTCCACGACTGGGAGGATGCCATTTAGGGAAAATAGAGAAAATGGAGCAATGGCAGTTACACATGCATGGAATCTGGTCAGACATGTAGGTCCAAATGCAGATTTAGCACAACAGTAATGCCAACACATGCTCAATCATTAAATTGCACTACAAGGCAGTTACATTTGGTTGCATGAGGAATATTTTGCCATCGACCTCCTTTGACCTTGAGCAATTCCTTTGCTGAATGTTATGGTGCATGCCCAACTGGCAGTGTCTTCCTCAACTTAGCATCTTTAAATTAAATATTCATGGCAATGCTAGTACACACAATAATTGCACATCTATAACCACCTTAAGGAACATTCATTAACCACATGCAAAATCAATATAGATAATCCACATAATACTCCAATGCCATTAAAACTTGCATAGATAGGATTTAATCCTAATGCCAATGGTTTGAGGGAAACATTATGAAAATATCAAAATTTAACATCAAAGTCCATGAAAAATGCCAACAAATAAACTATAGATTCTACCCAAAATTGGACCAAAAACTAGGCTCATCAATAATCATGGACCGACTCACCCACGACCATCTCTAGTCTACCAGGAATGGTCTATAGGAGCATTTTACAGATAAAAACCATGTAAGTTATTCTCAGATGGGTCACATGTATGCACTACCTTGCAAGTTGCTTTGTAATTAATCAAAATATTATTTCTTAGCATGGTTATTGATAGTTGCTTCTTATGATTTAATTTTAAGGGAAGCTTGGCAGTTATAAGCTCATCTACTGTCCTTTAGATAGTGAGATTTCTCTCATTATCGAGACAAAGAAATGCATATTCTCGACATACCTCGGCTCTCACTGAGGATTGATTCAAACGTTCTATTTTAAAATGTTAACTTGTGGATAGATAAGGATAGAGTTGTATTGAATCTATCTTTCAATGATGTTGTTATATGCAATGTTAACAACTATTATGATAAATCTTAGAGGTTGAATGATGCAATATCCATTATTCCATATAATTTTCCAATGAATCTAATATATATGTATATATATACATACATATATATATACATACATATATATATATACATATATACATAAATATATATATATATATACATACATATATATATACATATATACATACATATATATACATATATACATACATATATAAATACATACATTTATATATATGTATATGTATATATATATATGTATGTATCATGAATATTCCATTGAACGATATGAATCTATTTATTTGAACAGTGTAGAGGAATGATGGCATACATATTGTTCCCTAAGATAATGAAGTTTTTCTTTAAATGATATTAAAATTGAATGATAATAATCATATTATTCTTGAGATATAATTTCATTATGAAGAATGATTAAGTTAGAATGACACCCTATCATTTTCTATATTTTCCTCGAATGTATGATTTGACTCTTAATCATCTGGAAAAAAACAATTGTTGCTCTTCCATTGAAATGACTAACAACATGGTAGTAAAATGAAAAGTGATCTTATTTGAGAATAGAACATAAAGAATCAAAAGTAACCTCATAATATTAATACATTGGTTGATATTTTATTAAAAGTCATGTTGAAACCCAAGAAATATATATTCTCTATCCCATCTCAAATTACCTTTAGTTTTGAATACAAATATTTAACTGGGAATATTTATGTGATGATTCGGTTGATATTAAACTCAAAAAAATGGAAGTTGTTCTGAAAATTGTATCTTTAAAGTTCCATTCTGATTGAATTTCAAGCTCATACAAAAGTCTCATGACTACTTGACCATTATATTCTAGTTTATTCTAATTGTGCATCTGATGAAAGTTGGCATATTTTGAGTATGGAAATCTATATGTAAAATGGATCCTTCTTTTTAAAAGGACGTATACGCATACACATTTTTTTAATAGAAGGCCATATATGTATACATGCACAAATCTTTCATTTATGCATTACACATACATGTGATATACCTTTTTTTAAATTGTTTTATTTTCTTTATCTAAAAATTAGATTTCATTCCAAGTAAGAAGGAATAAAGGAAATATTGGAAATTTGTAAAAAATTGATGCATTTACTGTGATATTCTTATTGTAATTGATGAAATGAATCATGAATTACATTTAAATTTGAATGCTTAAATATCAAATCTGGTTAAGGTCTTACATATGCATGCTAAATAGAGGTAGCCAAATGAGACATACGTAGTCTATGTTGTGGATAGATGATTCTTAAACATGAAATGATTGGCTTGTTAAAGACTAATGGAAAAAAAGGTTTTTGTTTACAAATTGTGAAACTTGGATAAGATGTGAGTTATCTTATCTATGTGGGAGATTATCTTCCGAGATAGGTGTTGAAAATGGGTTAACAAAGAGTATAGGATTTTCTTTTCCAAAATATATTACTTTTTAGTTGTATACAACATTTTTTTTGCCAAGAATTTGTAGTCCATTATGTTGAATGGTCTAATTTTTTGATGTAACTCTCTATCATTTCCTAGCATATATCTTACATGTTCTAAATGCAGATAGAAATGCATGTAGATGTTAGGTATGCACGATATTCCACCTTGCATACTATATCTCTTAAGTATTTCATGTAGGGTCAGGTATTATTCAAGTTAGGAAGAATTTCAAGGAAGAATAGCTTCGTGGTTGGGTGGAAAAGTTCATGAACCATGTTATCATCCACCATATGTGGTGAGCATTGAAGAAGAATCACAAGAAATTATATATTATTGATTATTGTACTATGTACTTCATGATGTAATTTGAGTTGACTAAGTGGCAAGATGACCTATGTCAAACTATGTAACTTGTAAAATTGACATTTGGAAATGACTATAAATTATTAATTTTGGACATATTTTTCTATGATAGAAAATAGTTGATAGATTATGTCTTAATTTATTATTCATAATGTCACATTTTATTTATTTGGTGTTATTTATGTATGAAAAATTACATTTGGTATCAAAGCTTAGGGTTCAACTCTAGGCCTATGAGACCACAGTGGTTAAAATTAAGGTTAGTTGACCCTTAATTCCATTTTGAGTTTAATGAACCCAAATTGGATGCAGGTATGGGAAGGTCAAAGTCCAAGAAAAAGAAGGGAAAACCATTAGGACTACTAAAAAGAAAGTTATTGTCAAAGAGAACCCAACACTTGAATTCCACCTTGAGATTCATGATGATGAGACCTTGGTACACACCCTCACTCAACTTAAAGTTAGAGAGAAGCAAGAAAATTGAAGAGTCTAAGCACACTGTAAAAACTAAGAAACCTTATGTAAGTTGAGATTGGCCTTTGGGGTGCAGACCCAATGCACCCATTTTGACTAAAGAGGAAAAGGAGTGCCTATGTGCACATATTTCCCCTTCCAAGAAGGTTGTAATAGACTCTAATGAGGACCCAAAGGAGTGTCTTCTATTTGATAATGAATAGCCCACCTAGAAGGGGTAAATGTTGTAAAAGGATCTATGTAATCCGTTATTATAATAAATAAAGTCTTTCTTTTGTTCAAAGTTGTGAGCTTGAATGACTTACCCTTTTTATTTATGCACATGAATATCTTTTCAATATTGCATGTCATAATAATTAGAATTATGTGATTGAATGATTAATTATAGAAACTTGTGTCAGTTGTGCTAAACACGGGTTGTGACGCAAGTCATTCGTGAACTGACATGGTGAACACCAGGAATGGAGGTTCAAGTGGTGGTCAAAACAAAGGTCAGAATGAAAGGCTAGATCAAATCCTTGACCTCCTAAACCAACAATAAAATGGAATGGACCATTTGGAAGGAGAATTTCAATATATATGCGATGGTCGAAATCTGAGAAATGAGGAACAACCTCAAGGAGATGGGGATCTAGGTGTAAATAACCAAGTGAGAATCGAAGGAGAGCTCAACAAGGACCTTAAAAGGGTAGCTTTACTAAAATTTGATAGAAAATCCATAGGAGATGGAGCAAAATCATGGATAATTGAAATGGAGTACTTTGGGCTTCAAAATTTATCAAATGAAACTAAGGTTGTATGGACAACATACCAACTATATAGAGAGGCAACTACATGGTGGGACAATGCAATGGTAGAACAAAAACTACTACCTGGAGAAACCACTAGGGAATAGTTCCTCCAACATTTTTGGAAAAGGTGGCTCCCTCAACACTTTTTCAACAGGAAGATGAAAAATTCCAAAACCTGACTCAGGGAGTATGTTGGTAGCCCAATATTAGGAAAATTTCACTCATTTGCTTAAGTATGTGCCTTAGTACTAGATTAATGAGCTCTTCTAAATCCAAAAGTGTATACTTGGGTTAAGGCCCTAGATTGGAGTAGAGGTGGACATACATAACCCACTCACCATGGAGGAGATCTTCAAGAAGGCCACCAAGCAATAACAAAAGTTGCAACAGTTGTCTAATTTTTGAAAGAATTGAGATTCTAAGTCTTAGTTCAAGAATGAGAAATTTTAGAAAGGAGGCAAACCCCACTAGATCAAGAATCTAAAGAGGGGGAGTGAATCTCAAGAGAAAGCAGAGGGTAGCAATGGTGAAAAGAATAAGAAGGCCAACATCAACAAAGGTAATTTTGATAATAAATAGTAGAGCTCCAAGGAATATAGGTTGAGAGGTTGGAAAGGGCCTCATGATGGTTGCTACACTTGTAGAGTTTACCACTACACCTCAAGTTTTCCACAACATTCAAAGGAACGAAAGGAAGGAAATCAACATTAGATCCATGCAATGGTGTATGATAGAAAAGTCGAATATCAAGCCTTTCCAATCCAGTTGTCAGGTAAGATATATGGAAAACATGTTTCTATTTTTATTGATACTAGATCTATTAAATGCTTTGTTGATTTGAGAATTATTTCTAAGTTACCTGTTAGACTTGGACACATGGAAAATTCTTGGATGATCATTCATGGAAATCGAGTAGAGTGGAGCATGGATTCATGTCTCTTTTGCAGCGAGTTAGAGATTCCCAAATTTTTGACCCAAGTTAAACTTTATGTGGCACCCTTAGGTTTTGATGATGTAATATTGGGAATTAATTGATTAATTGAGCACAATTCCATAGTAAATTATGAGGACAAGTTGTTTGGATGACTATGGGAACCCAGTTGAGATACATGGGTTCTTGAGACCACTAAAGCTTAGGTAGATCTTAGTCATGCAACTCAAAAGGGATCAAAGGAAGGGGTGTACTATCTATGTGGTACACATGAGTGAACCTAAAAATATGAAGCATTATTTGGATGATTATGCTATTCTCAAGGAGTTCCAAGATGTGTTCCCAAAAGAACTCACAGAGCTACTTCCTAAGCAAGAATTTGATTTCTCTATTGATCTAGTACTAGGAGTAGAACCTCATTCTAAATCCCCTTACAAGATAACTACCACTGAGTTGTTTGAATTGAAGGCACAATTTTAGGAACTATTGAGAACGTGGCTTATATAGCCTAGTGTGTCTCCTTGGGGAGTGTTGATTATCTTTGTCAAGAAGGATGGTACCTTGCATCTTTGTATCGACTATCAGATGTTGAACATGGCAACCATCAAGAATAGATATCCTCTTCTGAGGATTGATGAGCTATTTGACCATATGAAGGGAGAAATAGTGTTCTCTAAATAGACCCTAGATCCAGATATCACCAAATGAGAATAAAAGAAGAGGAAATTCCTAAGACCACTTTTTGAACTCGGTATAGACACTACAAGTTCATGATGGTACCTTTTGGTTTGACCAATGCACTAGCAACTTTTATGAATCTCATGAAAAGTGTGTTAATAAATTGTCTAAATGATTTTGTCCCGATCTTCATTTGATGGAATCCTAATTTATTCCAAGTCTATTAAGGAGCACAATAAGCTTTGAGGATAGTCTTACAACATCCGAGAGAGAAGAAGCTTTTTGGAAAGCTATCCAAGTTCTCATTTTATCAAGACATGATGCATTAACTAGGTCACATCATATTAGTAGAGGGAGTCTTTGTGGATCTTGAAAAGATAAATGAAATAGTAGAATGGCTAGCTCCTTAGAGTGTGATGGAAGTTCAAAGCTTCATGGGACTTGCAAGACACTACATAAATTATGTACAACGTTTCTCTCAAATTGCAGCCCCAATCACATCTCTTCAGAGGAAAGGGAAAAAATTTGAATGGAAAAAAAGTGTGAGCAAGCTTTTCAACTCTTGAAAGAGAAGCTCACAACAACCCTAGTGTTGACTATACTTGATCCTAATGGTCAATTTACGATAATCACAGATGCTTCAAGAGATTGTGTAGGAGTTGTATTAATGCAAGATGGGAAATAGGTGGAAAATGAGGTAAGGAAGCTAAAGCAACATGAAATAAATTATGCACCACATGATTTGGAATTGGCTGCAGTAGTGTATGCCTTATAGATGTGGAGGAATTACCTATTAGGGAAGCCATTTAAACTCAAAATAGATCATCTAGGATTGAGATATATCTTCAACCAACCAAATCTCAATGCACATCAAAGAAGATGGTTAGAGTTGCGTAGTGAGTATGAATTTGGAATTGAGTACACTAGTGAAAAGAGAGTAGAGTACCATATGCTCTTAGTAGAAGAAGAAATTTTCTAGCTATGACCTTGACTCGGTCTAATCTAAGGTATTATGTGATGCAACACTTGTAAGGGGATGAGCTTTATGAAATGGTTTAAAGAAAGATCTATAGGAGAACCCTTCAGAACATTGATACAATGGGTATGAAATTGAACTAGATGGATTCCTAAGATCAGGAAGGATGTATTCAAGTATGTAGCTAGATGCTTGGAATGTTAGTGGTTCAAGGCTGAACATGTGCATTCAACAAGGCTTCTTTATCCTCATGACATACTTGAGTATAAGTGGTGGGTGATTAGTACAAACTTTATCTAGGGATTGATATTGAGTAGGAATAGGCATGACATCATCTTGGTAGTAGTCGATAAGTCGACTAAGGCGGCCCACTTCATTCCAGGGAACCTTAAGGATGCATCATTTACCTTGGCCAAGAAATTTTTCCAAGAGATATTTTTTTCTCATGGAGTGCTTGAGACTATCATATCCAATAGGGATACTCGGATGACATCCATAATTTGGAAAAATTTGAATGCATCTTTGGGAAATAAGTTAAATTTTAGCTCAACCTATCATCCTCAGATCGACGATCAAACTAAAAGAGTAAACCAATTAATAGAGGACCTCATCTGAATGTATTGCATGGACCAATAGTATAAGAGGGAAGAGTATTTACCCTTAGTAGAATTTGCATACAATAACTCTTTTCATGCATCTTTAGGTATGAAACCTTTCGAGGTTTTTTATGGGTGAAAATGTCATACACCCATCAATTGGGACAAATTGGAAGATAAGATTATAATGGGTCCTAAAATGGTCAAAGAGATGTAAGAGCAGATGAAACTCATCAAGGGAAGATTGAAGGAAGCAAAAAATTGACAAAAAAACTACATTGACAAGAATAGAACCTTCAGACAGTTCTTAGAGGGAGTTAAAGTCTTTTTGAGAGTCAAGCCACACAAGAGCTCCATTACCTTTAGAAAGTCTTCCAAGTTGGCCCTAGATATGTGGGTCGCTTCGATGTGCTAGAAGTGATTAACCTGGTTGCATGCCGACTTGATCTACCACTTGCTTTAGCTCAACTCCATAATGTATTTCATGCTTCTTTTCTCAAGCCATATCATCCAGATGCATCTCATATACTTGATTGACATTCTTTACCTGGGTGTAGGATCCAAGAGTGGTGTTAGTGGAACCCATTAAAATTCTAGATAGACACAACATCAAGTTGTGAAATAAAGACATTATCTAATATGAGGTTCAATGGGACCAATATTCTAAGGAAAATGCTGCTTGGGAGGATGCGAAGGAAATCAAATGCTCCTTTCCTCATTTGATTTCTAGATAGACTCTTAATGTTCATTAAGATGCTATTGCTCTAGCATTTTTGGATTTACATGTTATTATATTTTGGCTTGATAGCAATGAGAATTGGTTATTGGAATAGACATATATAATTCATGTTCCCTAATAAGATATTAGGACGATGTCTCTTCCTAGTGGGGAAGGATGTCATGTCTCAAAATTTTCTTACATTTAATAATGTTGTTATTTAAATGTTTATGAAAAATGAAATTTATCAGTTTTTACTTTTGATAAATTTAAAATTTCAATGTAATTTGAAATATATTTATATTCATATGATTGAATACAAAATATGAATGTTATGATATGAAATGGAATCATATTGATTTGAGTATTGATTAATAGTTATTGATGAAACTCTGCAAGTACAAATGTGTGAATGCAGGAATAAGTTCGAGACCGAGAAAATGGTTGAAGTAGGAGTATTTAGCCAAATGATGAATGGTAAGCATGATGGAATCTGGAACATACACACAACACAAAAAAATCATGACATTTGCATTGAAATAGCAATATGGTAGAAATCACTATTCATGTGAAATGCACTAATGGATAAAAGAGTAAGCTTGTGGAAAAAAAAATTGTTAGATCATTTTCCTATGTTGTTTATTTGATGACATTGCATTCCAAAAGAAAAGAAAACACTAGTGATTCGAATATACTTATATTTAATAAATACATATGTGTATTAAACTTTTCATTAAGAGAATGATTTAAATAAAAGTATATATATATATGTGTGTGTGTGAAGGAAAAGGGAATAAAATGTTATTTAAAAAGCTAATTAACTCCAAGTTAAGATTTGTTTAAATTGAAAATGAAATCAAATGGGTGGAGGCCGCCCATAACCCCAAAAATAGAGGAGAAAATAAGTGTAAGTAGTGGGGGGTGGCTATCTGTATAAGAGTGAATTTGCACCCCTCTTGCAAATTCCCCTTTTGCATCCCTCTACCTTAGAAAATCAAACCTGATCAAGAAATTCCACATCACCTACTTGTAGTGCATCCACTTGGAGCTTTTCCTTTGTGTTGGGGGAATTTTTTTCGGGGACACGCACATGGCACACGAAATTCTGTGCAGGGCACTTTCATCCTTGATAGATTCCTACCTTTGGAATTTGCAGAAATGTTACATTCTCCATTGGAGATGATGCATAGCACCTCTACACCTTCCTGCCAACCCAAGAATGTCTCTCTCCCCCCTAAATCCTCTTCAAATGTATATCTTTCCCCTTCATTCCATCTTCATAATTATACACAATCTCACATGATGGCTTGATTTTGGCTTCACGATTCTTGAGCTCCTACATATCTTCTCTACGTCTTGTTGCACTCTTGCCACCATTGGAATTGTAACTTGGTGTCTTGAGGGATTGCTTCTTCGTTGTTGCAGTAGCATAGACCTTACCAAGCTTACATCCTCTTGTACGTGCTTGAGGGAACCTCGATTGAGAAGGTGATATTATCACTTGATTTAAGTAGCATGGTGTTATTATTATTGTTTTATATCCTTTATATTGTTCTCTTTACCATATTTTATATCTCATAGATTTCCTTGCTGTTTGTGGAGGTGGTAACACCAAAGTGGGGGTTTGACTATGGAAAACCCCTATACAACCCCAAAATTTTTCCTCTCTCGATTGTGTGTAGGTACGCGTTCGTGTGGAGCTTGCTGGAAAATTGGATTCTTCATAAGATAATCTTCATCACCTTCATCTTTTCCACCTTCTATATCACTTATCTAGTTGCCTTATTTTTTCTATTTATTATATTTCTAGTTAGTATTTTAGACTTTAACCGCTAGGTAGTTAGTAGGTTTTTTGTGACATTTACTATACTTTACACTTTCTAGTCTTACAAACATCAGTGCCCTAGAGAGACACTATTGTTCCACACTATCATTCCTAACCTATGTTGTTGTCCTTGGGTAAAGAGTTGCCTGATATATGATTTGAGTTCCAAAAACCTACTCACTTAGCCCCATTGAATCTCTCAAGTTAGAAAAGTGACAAAAGCACTTGAGAGTGTGCTTCATTCTCCATTCTTTACCTAAAAATCTCTTATCCAACTTGAGGTAGATTATGGCAGGCCTTCACTCTTGACTCTTTGTGACCTAGAGCCTTGGTGTAGTTAGTCCCCCTCTTCTATAGTATCATAATAGAGCATTCTCATTTGGGAGAAAAATTCAAGGAAAATCATGCAAAAGAAGAGGAGATAACTCGAGAAAGAGAAAGGATAATTTCATCCAAAAATCAGGAAGAAGAGGGGATCAACTAGGGTTAGCAAGGGAGGAAAATGAAGAAATGAGGATTTCATAGTTTTCTCACTACTCTACCTTGCTCAATTGAGAGAAAATACAGAGGTAGGAATGTTTGTTTTGGGCATGTTTCCATTTTTAATCGTTGCTTTTCCTATTCCTTCGAATGCACTTGTTTTTACATTTGAAATACAAAAGGTTGAATGTAAACTATTTCTTGCATTATCCTGTGAATGGATTTTTGTAGTGTCGTTGATGGGTCTTCCATTATGTCATCCATTCTCAAGTTAATCATGCTTTATTTTCCCAATATCTTGGACCCCTTTGTTTCTTCATCGCATAAGCCCAAACAATCATGTATTTTTAATTATTTTATTTTATTCTTACATCTCTATATGCATGTTTTCTATTGAGGTCACATGTATAGAACCATGGTTATATACTGTGTTGGCAAATAGTCAACCAAAATGGTCACTGTAGAATGCCCGAGTTCAAACCATCAAACCCCTTTGTGTTATAATCATGGGTTGACTAACCCACAATCGTCTCTAGTCTTCTAGGTGTGATAGGGAAAATTTATGTGCTAGAATACGAGCAGCAAACAAAGAGTGCAAAATAACAATAAAAGTGTTCTACACCTCAAGATTAGCCTAGTTGGATTCAATACAAAATAAAGACAACAAAATGAAACCTTTTACCTTTTCTCGAATCGATCCTTTGGTTGGACCTTTGATCTTTGGTGTGTTTGCTCCTTGGATGGCACAAGATGCAAGCTAGATGATGATATGAGGATGGGAAAATGAGTGGAAATGGATGCAAACATATAAAATGGCTAAGTATAGTTCAAGGAAATTTTTTGCAAGAGTTTGGCTACAATGAATGATTTCCCCTAAAATAAGAGAAAAGAGGGGGTATTTATAGAGAATTTGGAATTCTCTAGGGAAATGGATGGTCAAGATTGAGCCATCAAGATCAAGATGTAGGGCTAAGGTGAGTTGGGAATTCACAAGCCCTCACATCTTGACATGTGGCATGTGATATGACTTAAAAGAGGTGATGTGTACATGAGGTGGAAGGATAGTACATGACATAGAGGTGGTACATAGTACCTTGGGATTGGACAAGATCTCCTCATAAAGGAGGTCCTTGTCCCCATGTGGGTGAGACGATATGTGAGGAATTAAAAATTCCTCAAATATCCACATGGGAATGAGAAAAGGAATTTTAAATTCCAAGGGATGCATTGAGGGATTAAATGTGAATTAAAAATTCACATGGGGAATGGAGTGCCTTGTTCAAAAAGAGAAAGCTTTTAATGAAGTTTGCTAAGGACACATTTTATAAATGATATGGGGATTTAATTAAGTGATTATAGTTGTGCAAGTACTTGATTAGACTAATTAATGAAGATTAGAGGCAAGTTAGATTTCACATGTGACTCGATGTGACAAGTCAAAGATCACATGGGGAAGAGTAAAAGGAATTTAATATTCCTTGGAAGGATAAAAGGAATTAAAAATTCCTTGAGAGGTTGATTAGGCTAGTTAATGAAGGATTAGAGGAGGGTTAGGTGGCTAAGAGAGATTAGAGGCCAACTTGCAAAAGTTAGAGGATGTGACACATTCTAATCAATGATTAGGCATGTACACATCCCTAATTATGAGATTAGAAGATGGATTATGATTAGATAAAAATTATGGGGGATGTGACATATAAGGAATTAAATAAATGTCATATTTATTTAATTCATTTGATGAAAGGGGAAGGTATTTAATTATTTAACTAGATACCTTAGGGATTAGAAGAACTTTAGAGGTATTAATTAAATAATAGTGATATTACTTAATTAATGTGGATAAGGGAATGCTTAGACAAAAGGGGATAAATTTGGATAAATTAAGTGTCCAAATTTAGGTGTCTACACTAAGAATGGTCCATAGGAGTCTTTTACATATCAAAACCATGCAAGTTATTCTCAGATGGGTCACATGTATGCACTACCTTGCAAGTTGCTTTGTAATTAATCAAAACCTTATTTCTTGGTATGGTTATTGATAGTCGCTTCCCATGATTTAATATTAAGGGAAGCTTGGAAGTTATAAGCTCATCTATTTTCCTTCAAATAATGATATTTCTCTCATTATCGAGCTAAAGAAATGCATATTCTTGACATACCTTAGCTCTCACCAAGGAATGATTCCAATATTCCATTTTAAAATGTTAACTTGTGGGTAGATAAGAATTGAGTTGTATTAAATCCATATTTTAGTGATGTAATTATATGAAAAGTTAATGATTGTTATGATAATCCTTAAAGGACAAATGATGTAATATCCATCATTCCATATAAATTTCTAATGATTCTGATAGATACATATATGTAAAAATCATGAGTCTACCATTGAACGGTATGAATCAATTTATTAGAATAGAGTAGATGATACCAAAGGCCGAACGAGAGAATGCTTATCATTTAAGAACGATGATATGTGTATCATTCCATAAGATAATGATTTTTTTCTTTAAATGATGATGTTAAAAGTGAGCAATAATAACCATATTGTTCTTAAGATATAATTACATTATGAAGAACGATTACGTCAAAATGACACCCTATAATTTTCCATATTTTCCTTGAATGTATGATTCAACTCTTAATCATTTAGAAAAAAACCAATTTTTTCTCTTGCATTTTAACAATTAATGACATGTTAGTAAAACGCAAAGCGATCTTATTTGAGAACAAAATAGAAAGACTCAAAACTAACCTCGTAATATTAAGACATTGATTAATCTTCTATTAAAATTTAGGTTTAAACCCAGGAAATATATATATATTCTCTATCCCATCTCATATTAACTTTACTATTGAATATAAGTATTTAATTGGGAATGATCATGTGATGATCTATTTGATATTAAACTTGGAAAAATAGAAACTATTCTAAAAATTGTATCTTCAAAGTTTCATTCTGATTGAATTTCAGACTCATACACAAGTCTCATGACTACTTGACCATTATATTCTAGTTGATTCTAATTGTGCATCTGATGAAAGTTAACATCTTTTGAGTATGGAAATATTTATGTTAAATGGACCCTTCTTTTTAAAATAACGTATACACATACACATTCTTTTAATAGAAGTCCATATATGTGTACATGCATAAATCTTTTATTTATGCATTACACATACATGTGATATACTCGTGTCACCAAAAAATGTATATAGTTGACATTTTTATGCTCACTTGAGTCTCTCTTATGGAATTTGGTTTGATTTTTCCTAGATTTAATGTTGTAATGTGGTCAACACATTCACATTAGGTCTTGGACCCTTGTGAATCATTAAGACTTCTAGGTTGTCTTGTAAAGGTGTTGTAAAGTGTTGTAACTCAATTTCACACTTTTCTAGGACCCTTTCATCATAATTCACCTAAATAATCTTTTTTTGTCACTTACCAAGTCTTATTTCAAAGTGTTGTAACCCACTTTCACACTTTTCTAGACTTTTCATCACTAATTCAACCCTTTCTCATGTTTAAATGACTCTTTAATACACTTTCTGGCCATTTTAAAGTGTATTTTTGAGGATATTCCCACTGGAAAACATTTAATTCCCAACATCCACTTAATTTTCTTAAGTGGGACTAAGTTTCCAATAGGGGTGACTTAGTCCTTTTTGGCACAAAACTCAAAATTATTTCAAATTCTAGAGAAATTTTGTCCTCTAACCCTTGAGGTCAGCCTGTGATGTGTTATTTTTGGGAAATTTTAGTAAAATCATGTATAAATAAGGGTTTTTCCTTTCATTTTAACACCTATTCATCCAATCATTCACTCAAGCAATTAAATTAATCATTCTCAAGCATTCAACCACTCTAAGCACAATCAAGTCATCCATTGGAGCACTTCATTGCATATCTTCAGATTTCCACATCAAGGGTTTGACTTTTTAGGAAAATTTGTCAAAGAAATTGGTGTTTAAAAGTGGTCAAGAATTCATCAAATTCACTCAAGTCAACATAACCTTAATTCAAGCTTGGAGATACCTTTTATCTCATTTTCTGTAGAATCAAGAGTGGACACCTATCAGAAAAGCAAGTGCAAACCCGAAGCTACAAGATTTTGTCCTGAGATTCCTAAAATCTATAGGTGGACTAAGTTACCACTACTGGAAAATTAGTCCCATTTCCATGCTTGAAAAGTGGTTTCTACATTTTTGGATACCCATTTGGTAGATTCTTGTTCTAACAAGTTTTCTCAAAATTGGGACTAAGTCACCCAACCTAGTGTAAGTGTCCCAGGAAAAAAAATAGTCAAATCTTCAAGATTCCATAATCTCTCCACATCACACTTCAGATTACAGGTGCACCCCTCCAATTCTTTTAAGTTATTTCATCATTTACTTACATTTTTAGGTGTTTTTGCATATCATAATGTGTTTTCCAATACTTTCCATTTCTTAGGTTTTGCATCATTAAATCATTTTCTTTTCATATTAGTGCATTAGTACATCATTATTAGACACATTAAATCTCATTTACATTAACTTTGAGTGTAGAAACTTGCATTTTGGACCCCATCCCTTTCTCCTTTTAGGTGAAAAACTTTAGAAGGAGCTAGAGCAGTGTGGGAAATCCAAAATCATTTTCCACATTTTGGTGAACCCAAATTTTGAATCCCTTATTTTATGATTTGGAGTCCTTCATCATCCCAGAATTAGCTTGCATTAACATTGCATTGTATTAGTTAATTTGCATTCTAGGGTTTTCAAATTTTGCATTAGTGAAAGTGCATACAGTTTGCATTTTTGCATCTTAAATCATTGGAAAACATCAAAAAACTGCATTTTCCTTTCATCTTCAAGTCATACATACTAAAAATCATCAAAACCAATTGATAATTTTTGAAAATTTTGAAAAAACACCTAATTGGGACTAATTCGCCATTTTGGGCGACTTAGTCCCAGTCCAGATTTTTAACTATCTGTTATAGCATTAGAAACCTCATTTATGTGCTTCCTAAGCCTCCTAGTATCATATATTATAAGTCTAGAAACTTTTGGGAACATTTTTTTTATGCTACATTTAGGTCAAAAACATCAATTTAGGGTAGTCATTTTTTAAATCATTTCAATTACGAGCATTTTTGCATCTTAAGTCATTGATCATTTTTGAAATTTTGTATTGGAATTTTAGGTCTACATGATACAACACAACAAACATCAAAATCCATTAAAAAAATATTGAAAATTCTCAAAAAAATTCCTACTGGGACTAATTTTCCACCTTGGGCAACTTAGTCCCTGTTTAGTCCTAAAACTATCATTTACAGAGCTAAAAACCCTATTTTTAAACTTTTGTTTGGTGCCATTAACTATCTGTATTAGTTGGTTAAGTTCATGTTATATGAATTTCATTAAATCTAGCTTAATTTCAAATTTGCATTCCCACATTTTTGCATAGCATAATCAGTCACTTATCATTTGCAAATTGCATTTTATTTTAGTATTTTATATTGAATTTTGATTTTTCACAGATTTTTATTTGAAAATGTTAATATTTATCCTTTCAAAGTTTGCAACAAAAAAGTTAGTTAACAAGCACTCTAGTCATTCATTCAATGTATTCCCTAGTTATGATATTCTCTTAGCACAAGAGAATGAAAATGTTCATGCTTGCCTTAAAAATACACCCCATACTATCTCTCCCATTCATGAGGATGATGTGATAGAATAGAAGACAAACATAGATACTCATGATGATCATCATTGTTCTTCTCCTGATACCTCTCCTTTTAGTGACAAAGGTATCTTGGCAAAAGAAGATAGAATCGTTGAGCATAATGAAAATATTTCTTTTCCTTCTCATCCCCTTTGGGAAGATAATATAGCACAAGAGAATGAGATTGTAAATGATGAGGATGATAGATTGGTCTTAAATAATCAAATCTTTAAGGTCTATAACAATCCTCTTTATGATCCTTCTCTTACTTATCCTACTTTGGAAGACATTAGGGAACAAAGGAATGAACTTATAAATGATGATGATAGTCATACTTAATCTTCTCCTAGTATCTCTCATAATTATGAAGATGATATTTTGATGTTGGAAGACACGATGGATGAAATTCATGAGAATCTTAGTGATCCCTCTTCAACTAGGACAACCCTTATTGAGAAAGACACTTCAACCACTGATCATTCCCCTTTTTGTGATGAAGCCAATATGGAAGAACCAAACATTAAATATCAAGAACATCTAGTTTGTAGTTCTCCTAAACACTCTCCTCATAAGGAAGGTATCATGGTCCAAGCAAACACCAACAATATCATATGCAAACCAAAAATCAACCTCACTTTAAAACATCCTGAATTGCTAGATATGGATCAATCCTTGATGTCAATCTTAGGAATTCATAATAAGTCACCCTCTACTCATCAAAACAACAAGGCTACATGTGTTATGATCAGTACCAAGCAAAATGATATATAAAGACAAAATCAATTTGAAGTGGCCATAAGGTTACTGGAAGAGATCTCGAAAACATTTGAATCTATACCTCTATCCAAGGGGGAATACAAGATTATACCAAAAGAGTCTAACCAAAGCAAAGAGAAACTGGTAACAACCATAACATCCTCTTCAACCACCTTACATGCAAAAACAACATCCAAGACAAACTTTGAGGAAATTGAACAACCACCAAATCCAACAAAGGAAACCAAACAACTTGGGCAAGGATGTGATGTTATAGAATGAAGTATCCATTCCCCTCTAGATCCTAAAACACAAGCACCAAATTATGGTCTTGCTGATCATCCTTTCATAGAAATCAACCCATCCAACAAACCTTCAATCAACATTAGTATTCTCACACAAGACTCTTCCAAGAAAATTGCTACCTAGGTACATCCTAAACTCATAGACATCTCATTAAACATGTATCAAGCAGACACTTTTTTTACTTATCAAAATAAATAACATTAGTTGTTGCTCCTTGCCATGCAATAATTGTAGGATCATAACATACTCACTACTGCATGTTTTCCATTCATCGCAAGGGGCAACATATCATCATCCATTTTAGGCTCACCCTTGTCCTCCACTCAGTGAGGGCAAGGGGTTAAGTAGCCTTGTCCTTGTATATCACTTGTCATTGTCTCTTTTGGATAGTTGTTAACCTTTCATGAACATATAAGAGCAAGTTGGGATGTGGACAACATGCCTTAAGTTGGCTCGCATGTGACATACTCATTCATGATGTAGCTCAATTTAGAAACATATGACTTGGCATAGGGATTTCCAAGTTGGCTCTCATGTCTTGTTTCTTTTTGCATTTTTCATTTGCTACTTTAAAGTTATTTCTTATAGAATGGTGTGTAGCAATTCCTTTAAAGTGGGGGCATACATTAACATTATTTATTCGTATTTTTCTTTCTCTTGGTTCTTAGTGCAGCCTTGTTACTTCATACCATGCATTTGTCACTTTGTGGATGACATTGGGTGTGATGTCCTTCATGAGCGTGATCTATCTTAGTATATTGCATTCCTCTTAGTGGCTTGATGCGACACACTGCATCCCCTAAGTTGTGAATATTATATTCTTTGATTAGTTCTCTCTCTGAGACATTAGAGACAATGTTCCCTAAGTGATAGACCTCGCATGATCTTAACAAGACACATTTGAACTTTCTTTTGCATGTTGCATTTCACATTTACATAACCACCTTGCATAACACAACTTGCATGCCTACGGTACCATTGCATTTGTTTATGAGTTCTAAGCATACAAAGCCTTGATTGTCTCATGAAGCATGAAATGAAATTTTCCTTTGTGGCGTCTCATTAAAGTTATCAGGAGGTATAACTTTGATATGGTTGAACAAGAAGCCCATTTCAAGGCACAATTTTCCCCATAGCCACTTGCTTATGTGAGTGCATACCAATCGAGCATATGTTTCTCACCTCTCGGGCCTTCTCACCCCATAGACAACTAGAATTTTTGTGGCTCCAAAGTGAGTATACTTGGGCTTTCTTACCTAGCAGATAGTTGTGACGTTCCGTCACCCCAGAGTGAGTACACATTTATTTTTCCAAACAAATAGCCTAGATCTAATCCACAATGGGTTGGAAAAATGATTGAAGCTTTCATTCCTTTTCAACATCATGTGTGTTCCTTTGTGCTTATGTTTGGTTTGCTAGGGGATCGTGATCCTAGGGGATTGATCATCCCTCTTGATTATTGTCTCATCTTACCAATATGTGTGCATTTGGATCCCTCTTGATGTGCATGTTGGGCTACTTTAGCAAGAATTTGAAGCAAGTTCATCCTCTCACTAAAGTGGGGGCTTAATGTGTCACCAAAAAATGTATAGTTGACATTTTTTATGCTCACTTGATTCTCTCTTATGGACTTTGGTTTGATTTTTCCTAGACTTAATGTTGTAATGTGGTCAACACATTCACATTAGGTCTTGGACCCTTGTGAATCATTAAGACTTCTAGGTTATCTTGTAAAGGTGTTGTAAAGTGTTGTAACTCACTTTCACACTTTTCTAGGACCCTTTCATCATAATTCACCTAAATAACCTCTTTTTATCACTTACCAAGTCTTATTTAAAAGTGTTGTAAGGTTTTGTAACCCACTTTCATGCTTTTCTAGACTTTCAATGACTAATTCAACCCTTTCTCATGTTTAAATGACCCTTTAATTCACTTTTCGATCGTTTTTAAGTGTGTTTTTGATGTATTCCTATTAGAAAAAATTTAATGCCCTTTAATTCATGACACCCACTTAATTTTCTTAAGTGAGACTAAGTCATCAATAGGGGTGACTTAGTCCTTTTTGGCACAAAACTCAAAATTATTTCAAATTTTTGGCAGGATTTTGTCCTTTAACCCTTGAGGTCAGCTTGTGATGTGTTATTTTCAGGAAATTTTAGTAAAATCCTGTATAAATAAGGGTTTTTCCTTTCATTTTAACACATATTCATTCAAACATTCACTCAAGCATTCAAGCACTCTAAGCACAATCAAGTCATCCATTGGAGCACTTCATTCCATATCTTCAGATTTCCACATCAAGGGTTTGACTTTGTAGGAAGATTTTTCAAAGAAATTAGTGTTGAAAAGTGGTCAAGAAATCATGAAAGTCAATCAAGTCAACATAACCCTAATTCAAGCTTGGAGATACCTTTTATCCTTATTTTTATAGAATCAAGAGCAAACACCTATCAAAAAAGCAAGTGCAGACTTGAAGCTACAAGATTCTATCCCAAGATTCCTAAAAATTGTAGGTGGACTGAGTCACCACTACTAGCATATTAGTCCCACTACCAAGCCTGGAAAGTGGTTTATGCATTTTTGGAAACCCATTTGGCAGATTCTTGTTCTGGCAAGTTTTCCCAAAACTGGGGTTAAGTCGCCTAGCCTGGCATAAGTGTCCCAGCCTAGCGTAAGTGTCCCAGTCAACATTTTCAATCAATTTTTTAGGATTCCAGAATCTCTCCACATCACACTTCAGATTCCAGGTGCATCCCTCCAATTCTATTCAATTATTCCATCATTTACTTGCATTTTTAGGTGTTTTTGCATATCACGGTGTGTTTTCCAGCAATTTGCATTTCTCAGGTTTTGCATCATTAAATCATTTTGTTTTCAAATTAGTGCATTAGTACATCATTATTAGACACATTACATCTCATTTACATTAACTTTGAGTGTAGAAATTTGCATTTTGGACCCCATCCCTTTCTCCTTTTAGGTGAAAAACCCTAGAAAGAGCTAGAGCAGTGTGGACAATCCAAAATCATTTTCCACAATACCTTCTTTAAATTTTTTGTTTTATTTATTTAAAAATTAGATTTCATTCCAAGTAAGAAGGAATAAAGGAAATATTGGAAATCTGTAAAAAAACTAATGCATATACTGTGATATTCTTATCGTAATTGATGAAATGAATCATGTATTACATTTAAAATCTAAATGCTTAATATCAAATCTGGTTAAGATCTTACATATGCATGTTAGATAGAGGTCTAGGAAAATGAGACATACATAGACTATGTTGTGGATATATGATTCTTAAACATGAAACAATTGGCTTGTTAAAGACTACTGGAAACCAAGTTTTTGTTTACAAATTGTGAAACTTGGATAAGATGTATGTTATCTTATGTATGTGGGAGGTTATCTTCCAGGATGGGTGCTGAAAATGGGTTAATAGAGAGTAGGCTTTTCTTTTCCAAAATCTATTATATTTTTAGTTGTATACAACATTTTCTTGGCCAAGCATTTGTAGTCCATTTTGTTGAATGGTCTAATTTTTATGATGTAATTCCCTGCCATTTCCTAGCATAGGTCTTGCATGTTCTAAATGTAGATAGAAATGCATATTGTATCTCTTGCTAAGTATTCCATGTAGGGCCAGGTATTCTTCACGTAGCAAGAATTTTGGTGAAGCATAGCTTTGTGGTTGGGTGGGAAAGTTCTTGAACCATGTTCTCGTCCACTAGATGTGGCGAGTGTTGAAGATGAACCGCATGAAATTCTATATTCTTGATTATTGTACTATGTACTTCATGATGTAATTTGAGTTGACTAAGTGGCAAGATGACCTATGCCAAATTATGTAACTTGTAAAATTGATATTTGGAAATGAATATAAAGTATTAATTTTGGACATATATTGTGCTATGATATAAAATAGTTGATAGTTATGTCTTAATTTATTATTCATAATGTCATATTTTACTTATTTGGTGTTATTTATGTATGACACATTACACAAAACAAAGCATGAAACATAACACATTTGAAAGAAATAATGGGAAATACCTCTCAAATGATAAACTATCGAGTGAACCAAGAGTAGGGAATGAGAATGCTCCTCCATGATAATCAAGTCATCATGACTTAGTCTAAGAAAAATCTCCTCTATCGGTCCATCATGAACTCACATCCATACCTAGGTGAAAGCTCCTTAGTCTTCTTTCTGAAACCTCCAAAGAGTGACCATCTCAAGCAAATGTCTCTAATCACAAGAGAACTCCAACCATCACCCACATCTCCAAGTATCCATGAGCACCTCTAACCAATCAATACATGCCAAACTCCAAATGCAACACCACACTATCATGAAGTAATCAAGAAAATGATCAATGTACTCAATACCAAGAGAACCACCAAGATCAATGTCAAAGCTCCAACCCTAGAATCAGGAACAAGTAATGACATCATGAGCTAACCATCTCTTCTTAGGATAGCACATGCACCAATGCATACATCTTGGTCTCAAGAGAACATACAACATGCCAAACTCTAATCTAGAATCAAGAGTTTATCATGACATAATAACAAAGACATTCTAAACCAAGAAACCACATCTCCAATCACATAAAGATAACCATCACCAATAATGTATCCACATCACTGCCAATAACTCCCACTGAACCATGATACTAAGCTACACATGGCATTATGAAAACCATCTCCTCCATGAAGATCATCCAAGTCTACACACACAACCAAAATGTTAGTAACATCAGGTGAAACCTAGATCTGCAAATCAAGAAGATACATACAATCCCCATTAAACCATCAAGAACTAATCCTACACCGCCAAGTCATCACTGTCAAAATCTCCCATTGAAAATGTGTATAACCAATTAATTTAACCAATCTATCATGACATTATGATAAAACCACATGCTACAAGTCCCATGAATCAATTAATCAAGTACTCTAACCATCCATCCTCTCATCCCAAGGCAACATACCAATGCACAAATGACCACAGACAAGGTCAACTAATAAAATATGTATCAATACTAAACCAATCTTATGGATATAGACAATCCACACCAATTCATCCCACTATAATAAAATGGGTAGCTTATCCAAAAACCTGCATAACTTGTGATCAAAATAATGAAGCATGCAAACTCATTATCACATTTGTAACTTGAAAACTGAAATATCAAAGAAGATAATCTTGTAGACATCAAGACTCAAGCACTAAATAAGCCACTGATCTATTTTACCAAACATGTCCATAAATGAGTAACCGTAGTCAAAGAACAAAATAAGCATCAAGGAGGAAAAAACAACCTCCTAACATCAAACCATATCACCACCAAACAACCACATACATGATCATCTCATGCCAATTCATAAAATGTAGCTACATACCCATGACACCATAACCATAGCCATCACTATCCTACACTCAATTATCACCCATACAAGACTCCAAGTCTTCACTCGTGTTAACCCATGTCCTCAAACCGAAGACAACCTATGTACCTATCACTATTAAAATCCAACTCTAAAAAACACTTGTAAACCTATACCAAGAAGCACCAAATTGATAATAAACTATACCATCATAAATATCATATAAAAACATGTACTACCTCAAGGTTTCGTCTCTTGACTTGTTTGGATGCTCACACAATCACACCCTAAATCTTAGGTACCTACAGGTGATCAAACAAGTATGATACATTCCCTACACAAAAAACTAATAATATAACTAATCCATTATTTAGTACACTGTACATTCTCTCCAACACCTATTTGAAATCAAAAATCTGATTCTTTATGCAAAAGTTATACTCAAAACTATGTACATGAGAACATCTAGCTTCCAAGCCTCAAAAAATGATCAAAACAGTAAAATCATGGAACCAAACTTATACCACTATGTAGTGCTCAAAACCATCTTTCCAATGAGTATAAGAATTCAAAAAAAAAATTCCCTAAGCAAACGTTGTGCCCATTTGAATAAAAAGTCCAATTTTGCTATATATGCAACTTTCATGTGAATCCCACGTGTTTATCCAAACGAATTTAATTTTTAATTTTAAAAAAAAATCACAATAAAGGTGGCAGTGATTTAAATTTAAATTTAATTTTAAAAGATTAAAAACTATGGTTTAGTGGTTTAAGGGACCCAACCACTTTTTTCAAAACTTAAATTTTTAATTTCCTTTAAAAGGCTTTAGTGGGGGCAATTCTAAAAAGAAGGTTTTACAATGGTTAAGAAATATAACTATGTGGTGGATTCCATTTTTTCCTTTGGCATGAGTGGGTACGACTGACAAGGCTTATTCATGCTATCATCACCCTTAGGTTGGGGTCTATGGACCCCCACTTCCTACATTTTTTTTCTTTTTGTTTAATACTAGCAATCACACCTTAGTGTGCAATGGGTACGCCGAAGAGGTGTGGAAGGTCAATTAGGATAATTTTTGGTGTATCTTTTTCATACATTTATGCAACACATGAGGTCAAATGGTAGGTCATTTATCAATTTATGTTGTTTGTGTAACAAAGGTCTCAATGGAGAAGTGATAGCTTCAAATAAATTTTTCATCCACTTATAGGGATCTAAACGTGATTGAAATAAAACCTTTGAATTAGGAAGATGATCAAGCTCCATAACCAACAAGATCATGCTATGTTTGCAATAAGGAGAGAGGGAGAGAGAGAGAGGGAGAGGTAGGGATAGAAAGAGGGAGAGATGGAGGGGGGGAGTGAGAGATAGAGGGGTGATGAGATAGAGATAAAGATGGAGATGTAGAAGGAGAAGGAGAAGGAGAGGGATATGGAGAGAATGAGATGGAGAGATAAAGAGAGAGAGGAGAGAGGGATAAATAAAGATGAAAGAGATAAATATATAGAGAGGGATATATAGGGAGATAGATCGATTGATAGAGAGAGAGAGAGAGACATGTCTAGAGATAAAGGGGGAGAAAGGAAAATAGATGTAGAGATGAAGATAGAGCAAGAAAGGAAGAGGGAGAGGAAAATATAGAGAGATATAGGTAAAGGGAGAGATAAATACAAAGAGAGATAGGGAGATAAAGAGGGAGAGATAAAGAGGAAAAGATAAAGGGAGAGAGAAAGGGATAGAGAGAGATATAGATGGTGATCTATAGAGTGATAGAGAGATAGAGATATAGAGAGATATAGAGAGGGGAGGAGAGGGAGAAAGAGAAAAAGAGATAGACAACATAGAGAATTAGCGATAGGTAAATAGAGATAGAGGGAGAGAGAAATAAGGAGAGATAGAGAAATGGAGAAAGAAGTAAGGGGAGATAGAGATATATGGGAAGATAAAGAGAGAGAGTTAGAGATATATGGGAAGAGAAAGAGAGAGATAGAGATATATGTGAAGAGAAAGGGAGAGAGAGGTAGACATAGAGATATAGATAGGGGGATATGGAGGGAGTGAGGGATAGAAAGAGATTGGGAGAGATAGAGGGAGGGAGGGAGAGAAAGGGAGAGAGATAGGTAGAGGAGGAGAGATAGAGAAGAGGGGGGAGAGGAAGAGAGAGAAGAGGGGGGAGAGGGAGAGAGGGAGAGAGATAGGTAGAAAAGGGAGAGAAAGAAGAGGGGGAGAGAGGGAGAGTGATATGTAGAGAGGGAGAGAGAGAAGAAAATGGGGGAGAGGGAGAGATAGCTTAATATATAGAGGGAGAGGGAGAGACAGAAAGGGGGTGCTATAGAGAGATAGAGGATAAAGACAAAAATCTAGATATAGATATCTAGAGTAGGAGAGATGGAGAAAGGGGGTGCTATAGAGAGATAGAGGATAAAGACAAAAATCTAGATATAGATATATAGAGTAGGAGAGATGGAGTGATGGAGTGAATGAGAGAGAGAGGGGGGAGAGGGAGAGAGCTCAATATTTATAGAGAGAGAAAGGAGTGACATAGATAGTGGGAGATATAGAGAGATGGAGAGCAACAAGGAGATATATCAATCACCCTCCCTATATCTCTACCTATTCATCTTTATCTATTTATATAAATATATTAATTATTTATTATAATAATTTTATATTTATATTTAATAATTTTCATTATAGAATATAATATATAATAATAATATAAATTATATATACTATTATATATAATAATAATATAATTAGATTATATATGATTTAATCTGTATTATATAAAATACATTAATTATTATTTTTATTATATTTATATATATTTTTTCTATTATATAAAAATATAATAATTATTAATTATTAATTGTTATAATTTTATATATGCATTTAATGGTTTTGTTAAAGAATATAATATACAATAATAATAAGTAATAGTAATATAATTATATTATTTATAATTTATTTTTTATTATATAGAATATACATTGTGTATTAATTATGTCAAGATATATACTTAACTACGTAGGGTAAAAGATGTCGTAATGTTAAAACCTAAATGTTCTCATTATTAAGATTTTGGTGGTAATTTTCATTTTAATAAACATACTCTATTAAAACCCTCGTTGAAACCTTATTTTTAGGTTGCAACTCACCAAATTAGAGAAGTGATAGCTCAATACCGGCTCGAAAGAGTTTGGAGGAGTGAAAACCAATAGCGGTGGGAAAGTAGCAAAAAGACAATAAAAAACATCCAAAAAATGACAAAAAATGATGAATGGCTGACATTCATTCAAACCCCTTGCAACTGCTATCAACATTTTTTAGCTATCCATGAAGAAAATGAGCTCGTGAAGCTCAAATAGGGACATGCCTTCGACATAAATATTTTTAATAAAGATTTTCTAATATAAACGTTTTCAAAAATAATTTTACAGGATTTTAATTTAACACAAGATAATATTTTTTTAATTTTTTAATTTTTTGACACCTCTGCGATCGTATGGTCATATGGTCATGGGGCTATTTTTTTTTTCTTTTTTTCAACTTCTTCAAAATAGGTCAAATTTTATGTCATTTTTCATGTCTTGAGCCTCCTAGATTTAATGGTGAGTTTTTTTTTCTCTCAACAGGCCATCCATGAAATTTCCTTTGTGAAACCCTCATATGAAAATTCAATCCAAGAAAACCCTTTTGACCCATAGTTTTCAAGCTTCAAATCTACAATAAACCCAACAAATCTTGGCAACCTAAAAGCCCAAATCTACAAACAAACACCTGCAACATTTGTTTCATATCTTGTAATGCCTCAAATATTTCATGCATGTCCATGGATTTAACTTTGCACAAATCTCTCAAAACAAGGGTTATAACAAAAACCCATCAACCATTATACCTCTAATACCTCTTGTTAGAAAATAATGCATTTGACCCACAATCTCAATCCATTTTCTACATAATCCCATGATAGATAAAAATGCATACAAATAACCATAATGCATAGATCAAATATACAAGCCACAAGATATACCCTAAAAAAACCTCAAGAGAGGAAAACCCAACCTCCAAAAGCATCCATATTCCATCATATTATTCAACAATAAAGCAATACACGAGTTACAATGAATACCTCTAAAGCATCAGGCCTCTCAATGTATCCTCATGCACCTCCAAGCATGAATCCACACATCCCATGCCATGCTTCACATATGCACTCCTCAACAATACTCAATAATGACAACCCACTCACCTAGCCAACCTTAAGCGCTAAACATGTGCTTGTTTTTATAGACTCAAGCTCACACAAATACAACCAACTAGTAAGATAAAACCATGTGCCACAAAACCATGTGAACACAAAACCACTAACCCCTTATTTGATATTGGGTACTAAGTTTTTACTATCTAAATATTTTTTCAATATTAAATTATTATTACATATCTTCCACACATTAAACAATAATACAATGTTACAATACAACATAAAGTGGTCCCCAAATAATTACCTAGTGTGATTAACCACACCACCTAGGTGCATCACAAGTAAATAATTATTTAATTACATTGTAATACAACATTTTTAAGCAATGGTGTACAACATCATATCCCAAAAAAGGGTATAAGGTATAGGGTTGAGGGTATTAGTATAGGGTTTAGGGTATAGGGTGTACCACTTAAGATTAAGGGTATTGACTATAGGGTTGAAGGATTTGGAAGTATGGTTGAGTGTATAGGTTGAGGGTGTAGGGTTTAGGGTTGTTGGTATAAGGTATCTAGGGTTGAGGTGTAGGGTTTAGGGTATTCAGTTTATAGTTGAGGATATCAATATAGAGTTTAGGGTTTACAATTGAGGGTAAAGGGTTTATGGATGAGAGTCTTTGTGTGTGTATGTCTCTCACTCATTCCCTTTCCTTCTCTCCTTTTTTTCTCTTTTATCTCTCTCTATCTTCTTTCCCAATTTGTTAAGTATTGAAAAATCTCAATAAATTTTATTTGGCTAGCGCCAAATATATTGCTCTAAAAATGGAAAAAAGAGGCTCATTCACATTTGGTGAGTACCAAATTTGGTGCTCACCAAATGCTCATTTCGGGCATAAAAATTTAAGTGGCATCTTTTTGTGTCACATCTTTTTGCATATACCTTTTCCTGTATTCTTATGTTGGCCTCTACCTCTTCCTCAATTAGTATAACCGTCTCTAGAAGAAAGGTTCTTATTAGGAGGCTTTCCTTTTATTGAGCAAGACAAATATTTTCACTAGTGCCATCAATTTTTCTCCCAAAATCCTTTTTGTGTTTAGCCAATGAAGAGTTAGAAGAAGAGAATTTATAAAGGTTACAAGATAAATATCAAATTCTCCACCAACATAAACATCTTGTTTTATGGCTCAAATTTTAGAAGCCAAAATCATTAGATCACCATTCTTCTATTCAAGGTTGAATAACTTCAACTGTAATAGAGTAAATTCCAATTCTAAATGAGAATCATAGAGATCTCATAATTTTTTAAGGGCATCCCAAGCTAATTTACACCCTTGTATGTTTTGAAATACATATATATTGACAAAAGTTCTCATCAAAGCTAGAACTTTATAATTTATTTATACTACCATATTTCTCATTCTTTAACAATATTAGTGTTGTATGTTGGATATCTCCATTACAAATATTTCATGAAAAATTATTGAAAATAAAAATATTTTCACTTTTCTATACCATTATATCCATGAGGCTTTTTAGTCAAGGTTTCATCAACCATAATCACAATAGATTCACTCAAAAAAAGATAACACAACTCTTCTTATACAAATTTATTTACTCTTTTCTTGCTAATTTGTTGAAAAAATAAGAGAGGTAAAAATAAAATTAAAAATACCTCTTTGAGTGTGTTCTTTGAAGCAAGAAAATAATAAATAAATTGATTATATTGCACAACCTTCACATGGCTAGGCTTAACTAGCACACTCTAAGCATTGATTGCTTAGGTGGCTATGCATGTGGGTCCCATTAAATGACATTTTTGTCCCCTATCCTTTCCAATTTTTGTTTTTCGACGGATTTTGTTCCCTTAACATTCTCGCTCCTCCGTTTTCATGTTAGTCGTTCATTTTTGTAGCCATTCATTTTACTCCCACATCCACAGGGGATTAAATATAGTGGAATAAACTACTATAAATACCCAACCTGAAGGAAAATTAAAGCACAGTATTTTAACAACAAAACTCTTTTTTCTTTTTTTTGATACGTAAGGTGATGATTTTATATATAGAAAGAGAGAAATATACAGTCGTCTGCTATGCAGGAATAATAACATTGATGACCTTCATACAGCCAAAAAGCTAACACGAAAAAGTTCAACCATTTCCATGTTGCAAGCACCGAACACAGGAAATGAGTATAGTCTATTTTCCACAAATTATACAAAAAACCTTTTACCCAGATCGACAAAACTGCGAATTAACAAAGAAAACCAAGCAAGAAACCAAATGGACACCACCCAAACCCCGCTAATCACCAAAAACCATTTACCTCTGCAAAACAGATGAAACCCTCCACCCAGTCCGTTCCTTCCACCTGCACTAACTTCACTTTCTGTTTCAAAAACTCCACTGCCACTTCTGTCAACTTGCGATGCCTGGATAATTCGGGGCCTTTGAGGTCCAGAAGGAAAGGGTAGATCTTGACCGCGTCGTCCGATTCCCACATGGAAGCAATGTCTGTTGGACGTGGTATGCCCTTCCCTGAAAGAGCCGCTTTCATAATCATGTCGATGCCCCCGAGCAAGTCCTTCCGAAACAGTCGCTCCATCATTTCTTTAGCCATTGTCTTCAGAGTGGCAATATCCAAGAGCGACGCGAGAAACCTGGATGAGATTTGGGCGTTGTCTCGGGCAAATTCTTTTCGCTCCAAATGACCCTTTTCGAGTACCATCTTCACTGCTGCCAACGAAACTGGATCGTCCTCGAGCAGGATACGTTTAAGACGCTGGTCCGTAACCTCCCGGAAGGCAATTTGCCTTTCCGTTGCCATTAAGGAGACAGGAGTGTCGATACCAAAAGATTCAAGCCCTTCCGCCGCGATGATAATTGTGAACTTCGACTTTGATTGTCTCTCCATTGCCTGAGATATGATCGGTGCACCCTACAAAATAAACACAAAGGCAAATACCAAGAAGCCGAGCCAATATTTAGGATCAGACTTCAAGAGATTAATATAAAACCTGCATAATGATCCGTCAGTCATCATTGCTCAAGAGGTTATTCACTCAAATCAAAAATTGAACAAAACTCTTATTTTAGCTTATCATAAAATTGTGCTTATTCTTAAGAGATATATTACAGATTACCACCTTTTCTTTAAAATATATAATAAGGTTTAAATAATATAAAATTTTAAATAATAATTTAAAAATAGTTTAATAATAAATACAAAATAACTTTTACTTTTTCAAAACATTTAATTGTGTTTCAATTTTTAGATATGATAATGACATATAAAATAGTTTGTCAATTTTTATATATGATAATGACATAAAATAGTTTGTATATAATTAAAAAAAAGATAGTTTTAATTTTTTTAAATATTTAGTTGTGTGGCATGACACTTTGTGTCTTCCTACTATTGTTAATATCCATTAATTTATATAGAGCCTAGAGATACAAGTATGATTCTAATGGGGAGAATCATTATTGTTTAATATTTTCAATTTAATAAAATTCAAATATTTTTTGAATGAATAAAAGAGAAAGAAAAAAATATTAAATTTGAATATCATAAACTTTCTTGATATTCATATTCACTAACATGGACTATGGACAAAATTTTGTCCACTCAATGTTTTTTATGAATTAAAATATTGAAAGTTGCTTATATTTTTATTACGTTGATAGGCGTAACACTACAATGGGAGCATGGCATGCAAATTGACAAAAGAAAGATACTTTCTATTTTCATGTGCAATGATTTTTTATTGATTTTTTAAGAAAGATAATTTCTATTTTCATGTGCAATGATTTTTTAATTCTTTAAAAAGTGGACAATACCGCAAAATTCTATCATACAATGTTTTTTAATTTAACTTTGCTAATCGAACCATAGGATATCTTCTACATATTTTATATAGATTATCTTCAAAATATATATACTAGTTATGTTATTTTTATATTTTCATTTAGAAATTATTTTTTCATAAATCATTTTAGTAAGTGTTATTGAAATTAGTTTTTTTTTAATATATTAGAAATTATAATAATTCATAATAATCAAGTACTAACAAATATTTAACAAATATTGATTGTTTTTTATTAGAGTTCTTTATAAGAAAATCATTTTAGTAAGTGTTATTGAAATTAGTTTTTGTGGTAATATATTAGAAATTATAATTCATACTAATCAAGTACTAAAAAATATTGATTATTTTTTTTAGAGTTCTTTATAAGTTATTTCAAATTAAAAAATAATAATAACTAGTTTATCTATCTTAATATATTAACGAGATATTTCATTTTCAAGGCGTATTTTTTTATATTTTATATTTTTTTTTAATTTAAAAAATATGCCTCAAAAATGAAATATCTCGGCGTATAATATATAGATTAATATATTAAGATGGATAAGCTAGTAGCAACCACGACGTGTGTAACACATTGAATAAATTAATATATTTAGGGTTATGATTAGAGTTAGCATTTAGGATTAGGATTAGGGTTTATATCATGGCTAGGGTTAACATTAAGGTTAGGGTTTGGTTTAGATTTATTATTATGCTTAGGGTTAGGGTTTAGTGTTAAGGTTGGGTTTATGGTCAGAGTTAGTGTGAGAATTATGTTAGGGTTAGGGGTAGAATTATGGTTAGGGTTAGGGTTTGGATTATAATTATTAAATTTATGATAGCATGGTTAGATTAAATTTGTTATATTGTGGTTAGGGTTGGGGTTAGGATTACTATTAGCATTAGTGTTATCATTATGAATATGAATAGGTTTAGGATTATGTTTAAGATGAGCAGTAGGGTTACAGTTGGGGTTAGCATATATAGAAAGGGTTACCTAATCCTAATTCTATCTCTAACCCTAACCCTAATCCTAACTCTAACTACAACACTAATCTTAATTCTATTTCTAACCCCAATTTTAACCCTAATCCTAAATAGATATATTTAACCATAACCCTAACCCTAATTCTTACACTATCTTTACCCTAAACCCAATCCTAACAAAAACCCTAACACTAATCCTAATTTTATTTCTATCTCTAAAAACAACCTAACCCTAATCCTAACCCTATTTCTAACCCTAACCCTAATCCTAATCCTAATCCTAATCCTAACCCCATCTCTAAATCTAACCCTAATCCTTACTCAAACCCTAACCCTACTACTAATTTTATCCCTAACCCTAACCCTAAACCTAATCTTGACCTATCTCTAACCCTAACCCTAATCCTAATGCGAACCCAACGCTAATCCTAATTATATCTCTAACCATAATTCTAATCCCAATCCTAACCCTAACCCTAATTAATTTAATGTTGGATCCATCATAACCCTAACCCTAATTAAACCATCTTAAGTCTATTTGAACCCTAACCCTAATTTTTCCACAACCCTAACTCTAATTGAACTCAAGCCCTTACTTTGAAAGACATTTCTCCCCTCACACAAACCTCAATCCTAAACCTAATTCTATCTCTAACCCTAACCCTAACTGTAATCCTAGCCCTATCTCTAACCTAACCCCAACTAATCCTAATCTTATGCCTAATTCTATCTCTAATTGTAACCTAACCCTAATCTTCACTCTATCTCTAACCAAAAACCTAACCCTAAACCCAATCATAACAAAAACTTCAACCCTAACCCTAACACAAGCCCTAACCCTATCTCTAACCCTAAACCTAACCCTAATCCTAATTTGATCTCTAATCTTAACCCTTATACTGACCCTATCTCTAACCCTAGCCCTAATCCTTACTCAAACCCTAACCCTAACCCTAACCCTAATCTTGACCTTAATCTTAATGCTAACCAACCCTAATCCTAATTATATCTCTAACCATAACCCTAATCCCAATCATAACCCTAACCTTAATTTAATGTTAGCTCCATCATAACCCTAACCCTAACCTTAACCCTAATTAAACTATCTTAAGTGTATTTGAACCCTAACCCTAATTGTGCCATAACCTTAACTCTAATTGAACTCTAGCCCTAACTTTTAAACGCGTTTCTCTCCTCACAAAAACCTCAATCCTAATCCTAATTCTATCTCTAACCCTAACCCTAACCCTAATCTTGGCCCTATCTCTAACCTAACCCCAACCCTAATTCTATCTCTAATTGTAACCTAACCCTAATCTTCACTCTATCTCTAACCAAAAACCTAAACCTAAACCTAATCATAACAAAAATCTCAACCCTAAACCTAATTCTATCTCTAACCCTAACACTTAACCTAATATTTACCCTATCTCTAACCATCACCCTAATCACAACCCTATTTGTAATGCTAACCCCAACCCTAATCCTAATTTAACTTTATGCATAACCCTAACCCTAATATTAGCACTAACTTGAACCCTAATCCTAATTCTATTTCTAACCCTAATCCTAATTCTATCTCTAACCCTAACACTAACCCTAATCCTAACCCTATCTATAACCCTAACCCTAAGCCTAATCATAATCATAATCCTAACATATACACCAACCCCAATCCTAGTCCTAATTCTATCTCTAACCCTAACCCTAACCCTAACCCTAACCCTAATTACAACACTAATCCTAATTCTATTTCTAAACCTAATTATAATCCTAATTTTAATTTTATCTTTGAACCTAACCCTAACCCTAATCCTAATCCTTACATTATCCCTAATCCCAACTCTAACCCTAACCCTAATATGAACACAACCCACAACCCTAATCCTAATTCTATTTTTATCGCTAACCTAAACCCGAATCCTAATCCTAACCCTAACCTTAATACTAACCCTAATCATAATTGTATCTCTAACCATAACGCTAATCCCAATCCTAACCCTAACCCTAATTAATTTAATGTTGGCTCCATCATAACCTAACCCTAACCTTAACCCTAATTAAACTATCTTAAGTGCATTTGAACCCTAACCCTTATTGTGCCATAACCCTAACTCTAATTGAACTCTATCCCTAACTTTGAAAGACATTTTTCCCCTCACAAAACCCTCAATCCTAATCCTAATTTTATCTTTAACCCTAACCCTAATCCCAATCCTAAACCTAATCCTAATTAAACCATCTTAAGTCTATTTGAACCCTAACCCTAATTGTGTCATAACCCTAACTCTAATTGAACTCTAGCCCTAACTTTGAAAGACATTGCGCCCCTCATAGAAACCTCAATCCTAATTAGGTAATTCTATCTCTAATCCTAACCCTAACCCTAATGTTGGTTGTATCTCTAACCTAACCCCAACTAATCCTAACACTAACCCTAATTCTATCTCTAATTGTAACCTAACCCTAATCTTCACTCTATCTCTAGCCAATACCCTAACCCTAAACCTAATCATAACAAAAACCTCGTCCCTAAACCTAATTCTATTTCTAACCCTAACCTTTACCCTAATCTTTACCCTATCTCTAACCATCACCCTAATCGTAACCCTATTTGTAATGCTAACCCCAACCCTAATCCTAATTTTATCTTTATGCCTAACCCTAACCCTAATATTATCACTAACCTGAACCCTAATTCTAATTCACTTTTTAACCTTGATCCTAATTCTATCTCTAACCCTAACACTAACCCTAATCCTAACCCTATCTCTAACCCTAACCCTAACCCTAAATCATAATCCTAACATAAACCCCAACTCCAATCCTAATCCTAATTCTATCTCTAACCCTAACCCTAACCCTAACACTAATTGCAACAGTAATCCTAATTCTATTTCTAACCCTAATTGTAACCCTAATTCCAATTCTATCTTTAACCCTAACCCTAACCATAATCCTTACACTATCTCTAATCCTAGCGCTAACCCTAGCACTAACCCTAATTTGAACACAAACCACAACTCTAATCCTAATTCTATTTCTATCACTAATCAAACCCAAACCCCAATCCTAACCCTATTTCTAACCCTAACCCTGACCCTAATCCTAATTCTATCTCTAACCCTATTCTTGACCCTATCTCTAACCATAATCCTGATACTAATCCTAATGCTAACCCAATCGTAATCCTTATTATATTGCTAGCCATAACCCTAACCCAAATCCTAGCCCTAATGCTAATTAATCTAATGTTGGCTCCATCATAACCCCAACCCTAGCCTTAACCCTAATTAAACTATCTTAAGTCTATTTGAACCCTAACCTTAATTGTGTCATAGCCCTAACTCTAATTCAACTCTATCCCTAACTTTGAACAACATTGCTTGCCTCACCCTAGGTGAGAGAAGATTACTTTCTATTCAAATTTTCTTATTTTCTTTCTCATTGTTATTTTTTATGGTCTTATTGTATCCTCCACTTTAATTGAAGTGGAAGTTAATTTATTGTGAACCAAATTTGATACTTGTGGTGTCATTTTGAATGAGATAATCAATAGCATACACTAAAAGAACTCAAACTCTAAAACATGTAATATGCATTTCATTCTAGGGATTTTGGAGTGCATCCTAAAAGAGCTCAAAGTTCATGTAAACCATCCTATGTGAAAAGTATCATTTTAAACTCTAACAATGATTGAACCATAACCCTAATTGACCCTTACCCTAATTTAACTCTAAACCTAATTAAATCATAACCCTAATTCAACCCTAACCCTAACACTAATTGTATTACCCTAATTGAACCCTTTTCCTAACCCTAACCCTAATTAAAACCTAACTTAATCCTAATCTTAATTGAACTCTGACCCTAACCTTATTTGAGTCCTAACCCTATTCCTAACCCAAAGTTTCATTAAATAACCCTAGCCCGAAGTGAAAAATAACCCTAACCTTAATTAAACACCAATCATAATTAAACTTTGACCATAATTATAACCTTAATTGATACCTAATCCGAATTGTAACCCTTATTAAGCCTTAACCCTAGTTTCAATTGACCCTAGCCCCAACCCTACACTTATCCCCAAGCCTTATCTTATAATTGTAACCATACCCCTAACATTAACCCTAACCCTAACTTAACATTAACCTTAACCCTAGCCCTAATTGAACACTAACCTAACCTTAATCCTAACTCTGATTGAGCTTGAACCCTAACCCTAATTGTAACTCAAACCCTAACTTTAACCTTGACCTTAAGCTTTATCCTAGAATCCTAACACTAACCCTAACCCTAATTAAATTGAAACACTATTTGAACCCCAACCTTAACCCTAATCCTAACATAACCTTAATCCTAACCCTAACCCTAGTTGAAACCTAATTGTACCTTAATCTTAATCTAACCCTGATTAAACCCTAACCCTATAACCCTAAGTAACCCCTGATTTAACCCTAACTCTAAACTAACCATTAAAGACATTAATTAAATTTCATGGCTGAAAAAATTGACAAATGTACAACCCTAGCCCTAATGGAATCATAACCCCAACCCTAATCACAATCGTAACCCTAACCCTAACCCTACTTGAACCCTATTTGTGATCCTAATTTTAACACTAACCTTAATTCTAATGGTAACCTAATTCTAACTATAACCTTAATTGAACTCTAACCATAACCTTGATTAAACCCTAACCCATTAAACCCTAATCCCAACCTAACATTAATCCTAACCCTAATTGAACCTAACCCTAAACCTAATTGAACCTTAACCCTAACCTAACCTTAACCCTAACCATAACTCTAATTGTGCCCTAAGAAGTGAATAACTTTGTACTAATAAATGGCTTCATTATAGGGACCTTATAGTTCTATCAATATTTAACTTCACAAATCCTAAATTGAGTGTAATCAAATTAGCTTTCAATCATCCACTTACATAATTTAAAAAAATCACTATGATTTAAAATAAAGGATGTGCATATTTTGTTTGATTGTCATTTTTGAAACAAAGTTTTCATAGACCTAGTAGTTGTGAAGTGACAATAATATTTGAATTTTAGAATTAGCTTTGTTATAATGGACATTTTCCATTGTTACAATTATAACATGTGGATAATAGACTTTTAATAATATATTAATAAATTTGGCATTTGTTAAAGTATACATACTTTTCATGTATTAGCTTTGTTATAATGGACATTTTCCATTGTTACAATTATAACATGTGGATAATAGACTTTTAATAATATATTAATAAATTTGGCATTTGTTAAAGTATACATACTTTTCATGTATCAACTTTAACAATTGAAAGTATGTTAAATATAGATCTAAATTTGAAAATATGTTCTTGTATACAAACCATAATAAAAATGAACTTTCTCCAATTTTAATATAGATAAATAGATTGTCAATGAAAGAATCACATCTAAAACATATAGTAGCAAGGTTGCTTCTTTTATTGACATGAAAATCAAGATCCATGAAAGGAAGAAATCTCTAAATTGGTAGTCTATATGTTCCTTGGATGAGAGGTGTAAATCTCATGTTCTCGAAACAATTACTAAATTCGTTTGAGACTTTGTGCATCCAACAAGGAGTGAAAGAAGACAATGAGGAATAAGACTCAACTGTCATTTCTTTCAACACATGAACTCCCTCATAGCTTAATCAAAGGTGTGAAATCCAACCACAATACCAAATTAGAATATTACAAAAACCTTTTAAAGAATTATATATTATTATTAAACTTTTCTAATTAAGTAATATATATAATAAAATTATTAAAAACTAATTAATAGAAAATATAAAGATAAAAAATACAAAAGTACAAAATAAGAAATAATGGTCATAAATATATTTTCATAATTGAATTATTAGTCCCTACCGTAAGGCGGAGACTATTGTTTTCATCCGCCTTTTACTTGCATTAGTGCTGCTCGAAAATCATGCAAAATGAAAAATTGCTGCTTTTCCTAATGTCTGCAAAATTTTGATTTTGATTTTTTATTTTTTTTCTCATTTTTCTTTTTTTCTGGTTGGCCCTTCATATTTTTGCCAGGGGTTTCAGGATTTTAATATTTTTTGATTAAATATAAGACAAAAATTATTTCCCCCAATGATCAACGAGCATGGGAGAAATATAAAGGTAATATTTTTAATAATTTTTTGGCTTAGGTATCCAAAAATAGGATGACATATATAAATTTTGGCCAAGGTTTAGACATTAAATGCAAATTGTGAGAGCTGGTGGGCTGGTCAGTACTGAAGCATTGAATGCATAGTTAATGCATTAATGTCAGGAGAAGCTGCTGGGAGCGTTGGGTTGGCTTCTAAGCTGCTAGAAGCGTTTAATTTTTTCTTGCTGCTCTGTTCTCCCTCAATCTGTCGTCCAAGGCCAAGCCAAGTAAGAATTCTGCTTTTTCAATTTGTGAAGAATCTTAAGGTAAGTCGATTGGCATGGTTTCAACAAGTTTTATTTTTATCTTTGCAGCAGTGATATTGGGTGAGACGGTAAGTCATTTGGCATGGTTTGCAATTTATACCCCTTTTCCAATCACTGTTTTTTCGTTCTATTTCTGTGTGTTTTTGAGAAACTACTGCTTTTACGAGCTGCTACACAAAGAAGACTCAGTTTAACACTATACGAACACATATTTCTTCTTTTTCTTTGTTGAAGGTTTTTCTCGACCATGGCTGCACGACTGCTTGCCAAAAAACTAGCAGACCAAGCGCTATTATCATGTCTGAGAGGTGGTGTCACAAGTTGACCATCTCAAGGCAGAAACTTCTCAACATCACTGTCAAGAGAATAATCCGCAGATGCTAGTCTATGATTATATGCCAAATGGGAGTGTATGTAATCACTTGTATGGTAAGAATCTTTTATCATACGGTATTTAGATGTCCAGTATGCCGTTGTGAAGTGTGGTAGGATGTTATAAATTCTTATTTGTCCCTGGTAATACAGATTTTGATAGGAACTCTTATGGAAAATTAGACTTGAGACAACGCCTCTCTATTGCTTTGGATGCAGCTAAAGGTAAATGTCCATTGGAATAGACTAAGGAATGATTATTAGGGTTTCACGTAGCACTTTATTTCTTTAAGTAAAAGAAAACTGAATTTGATAAGTTGTCTCATGAAAGTCATGTTAGTTTTACTGCGTAGATTTAATCTTTTGCCCTATTGAGTTAGACATGAAAAACCATTTTGCATTTTCCTGAAGAGATTTACAATTGTCAAATTTACAAAAAATATTTTATCTGGAATAATTGGTGAGTCTTGCATGAATTCAGGTCTTGAGCACTTGCATGCACTGGCACCTCCTCTAGTTCACAAGGGCTTCAAAACCAGCAATATCCTTGTGAATGAGAACTACATTGCAAAGGTAACTGATTTTGGACTCTCTAGGCTGCTGGCTGGGATCCACGGTGCTGGTTCATCATCTCCAGTGGATGTCTTCCTAGACCCAGAGTACACTTTATTTCCTAAGAACAAAAAAATTAGAATATGATACATCCTTTTTAGTTTTTTGCCTTCTTTGGAAAACAACTTTCTAAACTTTCTATTATGTTCCTACTTAAATAAAATTTGGATGGTCTAAATGGATATATGCTAATTATTTTGGCTTTTTAAAAAATTATACCCAGTTGTCTTAGCATGAGGAAGATTGTGTTGGTGCAGGTTCAACACCTCAATGAGATTGCATAAAAAAATATTGACTGCACTGGGATTCGCCACCCCTCTATGGTTCTAAAAAGAAAAATTAAATTAAATTATTTTAGGCTGTGCCATATGGAAATCCTTGCTTGTATACTGGAGTTTCCTGGTAAGTATGGTTCAAAGTAACGTCTACATTACTGCACTTGAGAGTATGTTAACTTAGGCAACATACGAAAAATCCCTAGTGCAACAAACACTAAGTTAAGAGGTATATTGTAAGATGATACACCTGCATTTCTTATCCCTCGATCATGTCATCCAAGCCAAAGGCTTCCCTAGTGCCCACAAAAGGGATTTACCAATTGTTTTAATAAAAAAAAACACAGTGATGAATGGCAAATAGTATCAAAATATATCTCACCCATAACCGAGGTACAGGGTAGTCATCACTGCCTAGATGTGATCTAGAAATTGCAAGTTTTAGATCCCATGATACAATGAAACAATAAACTAATAGTGAAATTTTAATAACACTCCATTTACTAAATCATAGTTTAACTACCGAAAAGAGAAAAATCTCATATCTGTGCTTCTGTCCACAAATTCATAAAATGGATCTGGTATTATAGGTATGTGTGTGAAAACCTAACATTATTTAAACTGCAAAGTCACCGGAATAAGGATATCTTATGATGGAGGTCGCCAATCTATACATCTCGCCTAACTTACCAAAGACCTCTTCAGCTTTGACTCAAGTTGCGATAGGCGTGTTTATTCCACCGAAATAAAACCCCAGGGAAAGCACAAAAGCCTAAAAAAATTCAAATCTTAATAACCTAAAAAAAACAACAATTGAAAGGTTCGGTTCACAAAATGCAGTTTCAAGATTTAATCAAAATGAAATGAGTTTTATAGACAGAAATGCACAATTAAAAGATATTTGTTTACTTAAATTTATCTCAAGTTCAATTCCTTTGGTTTACAGTAAGAACTGTAAATATGATTTTTTTTCCCCTTCTGTGATAAATTTATAATTTATCTATCAACCAAGATTTTTTCCCGCAATCATTATTCAAACAGACTCTGGCAGCTCCTGTTCAATCTGTAAGTTTTGAAAAACTCGGATTTTGTTGTGTTTTATTTTTCTTCCATTTGCATGTCTGATTTAATATGTGATCTTTACTCTGAAATACGGTGCCCCAGGTCATTCATCCCTATTCATGATTAGACACTTTACTTGGCTGCAGGGAAAGGAAAAAACAGAAGGAAGAATTTTGTAGTATCCAAAATATGTGTATATCTTTAATTAGTGTAGGAATTAAGAAAATGCGAGCCTTAGAGGTGAATTTTTTGCATTGCAAAGGTAGAGCCGTGGACATTTGAACAAAAGCTTGGGGAGGCAGTATTTATTCTAGTTAGATGCCCTCACCAATTTCAAAATCTAACGGTGCATGTACCTGTGGTGAGGAAATGTATATCTTTGTACTTCAAGTAGGAATTTAAAAGGTATAACCACTGTATTTGATGTGGTGCAATTTATCAGACACAATAATTCATTAATTCTTTGTATGATTGGCAGAGAATTTTGTGTGGGTGTTTCTAGCTCATCTCAAGGCTTATTCTGCAAACATTTCAATAGGCAGTGCTATTGAATCCAACATATTGCTTGATTTGATTTTCAATTTTCTATCACGCTATTCAGGAGTCAGCATAATTTGATCATCTTTATTTTTGTGGCCTAATGAGTCAACGCTGAATGCAATCTCATATGTGATATGAAAACCAGTAGTGAAGGCTTAATAAAATTTTGTAAACTCAACGAGAATAGCATTTTGACTGGGTCATTTATAATCCAAATTCATATGTTATCTTTGGAAATACTTTCTACCGAGACATCAACAATAAGAATGTATTTATTTCCTTGGTTTTGGTGTATGATTCCCCTAGTTTGCAATAAGAATCGTAAAATTTTCCTTTGTTTATGGTAAGGCTTCTAATTACCCGAGTCTTTTGGTTAAATTTAATGTTTCTTTAATAGACTGTCCAATTTTGTTTCTGGAAGCTGGTCTCTCTTATTTCAGTCCACTCACTAACTGTAGTCCAGATTTCCATGTCAATTATATTCTGTGTTGTGCTATAAAATTCTGTAAAGTTGCTATTTTCATTTGGCTATGCTTTGAAGAGTTAGGTGCAGTGTTAAGAAATGTTTTGAGTTGCACTCTGATAGTTCTGTGGTAAGTTTCATTTGATATGTTAGATGATGAGCAACCAAATTGTTACGCTATTGTAACTACTTGATATGATCTTCTTCTAAAAAGGTAGATCTCCAATAAATGGAATATGGGACAGCATAAAGCAACACAGCTAGTTACTTTTTAAGATTGTGATTTCCGGATGCTATGGCTGCCAGCGCTCTCTTTGCATATAGTGAATTGCAGAGGCCGGACCATCTTCAAAAGTTGAACTTGTTACATCCTTCTTCCCAACTTTATACATTTTTCATCATATTTCTTCACAATTTTCTTTGCGTAATTAAACTGGGTTTTGTATTTTAAAGACTAAAATGCGAAGGAACAGATGAGGCATGTGAATTGTTTGACTGAATGCCTAAAAGAAATGTGGTCTCATGGAATGCCACGATTACAGGATAAGAACAACTGAGTAGTTGAGCACTCTAATTTCGTGCATCTCAAAATTTTACGTGGAAATTTCAAATCATTTCCAATTTTTTACAGCAGCTTACTTGACAAGTCTGCTGCTTATAACTAAGGTTTCATGACCACACTATCAAATATGATGCCACATCTGTATGCTTTTGACCTATGCTGACAATTTGACTAGCCTTCCTAACTACAGATTAAAATTTCAATACACTCAAATTAGCCCTTTAACAAATTTCTTGGGCAGGGACTCTAGTTGCACGCAGCTCTTGTTTATTTTAGGTTTTAGTAGAGTAAAGTAATATGTAAAGGAAATTATATTTGTAGGAAAATTATTTAGTTATAAGATATGAGCTTTCAATTTAAGATAAGATGCTAAGATTTGATATATTAAATAGGAATGTTGACTCAAAGTAGTAAATTAGAATTTTTCTCCTTCTGATTAACCATTGGTCTTTATCCTTTGTGTTTTAAATTTGGCAATTAATTATATGCCTTGTATCCGAGAATTTGAATGTGTCTGTATTATATAAATTACAATCAAAATATAGTACCTATCGTATGGAATTAAAATAGTTTTACACTGTTGATTAGACAAATGTATAAAATAAATTTTTTATTGTTGCATTTAATGGATATATTTATATGAGTGAATAAATCCATGTAATTATATTTTACTTATACATATTTATATATTTAGTATAGTTGCAACAAAAGATTGCTTAATGGATATTTAGTTTTGGGTAAGTAAAATTAGAGAAATATATTGAGAAGAAAAGAAAGTAGCTCTATTTATTTATTTTTAGTTAAGTATTTATGAAAGAGTTAATAAATGGAATTTCTTATATATATTTACCTATAGTTGTGTTTTATTGTTTCAATATTTAAAAGCTAATAATGTAAACAGGCTTATGTGGAAATTGAGAAGTGCCATTGGTTATAATAGGGAAAATTGGCTATTAGGGAGAATTGATTAATGAGTTGGAAATTAAATAGAAAGAAAATGCTAGTTAATTAAAAAAATTAAAAGTGGAAATTTTAATTGAAAAAGTATTTTATTAATTTCATCATTGTAGAATGGTTCGAGTTGAACCTTTGTCTTTTACCTTCTTACCTAACCCTAGCTAAGTTATTAAATTGTTAGTTATCACTTTAGACAAAATTAGTTACCATATATTGATGAGATTCATTTCAAAAAGAATTTGATGCTAGAGTTTTGTTCTTAACTCATTTTGTGATATGAAGGAATATGTATATAAAGGAGAAAAAGAATTTTGTTGTATATTTTTATTCTTTTAATTTGGTGAAATTGAAAATGTGATATTATTACCTTTAAATAATTTACAATGTGTTGTATATTTTTATAATTTTTTTGATTGTAAAGACGTATAAATAGTTGTATCACATACATTTTATCTACATAAGTCACAGAGAGTACAAATTAGTGGTCACTTGAATTGTGTATAATGTATAATTAATTAGAAATAGTTTAATTTGACAATAGGATGGTTACAAAAAATATTGAATTGCATATAATTAAACACTTAATTAAGTAGGTTGGGTTAGATTTCCTTGTTTATATTATTGGATGATATTCTTAAAAAAAAAAAAAATTAAAAGATCACTAAGAATTAGTTGTTGAATATCTAATGAGATAAATTTTGTTTTTAGAGTAATCTTAAATTTGTATTTGAAAAGAAAGGAATTTTTTATTGTGGGACAATAGTTTGTTGTGAGTTGCATGTTCGAATGGATTAGAGTTGGTAGCTAAGGTATGATAATGAGAAAGTAAGAATGTTATTTAATGCGTTAATAATATTCTTTATTAAGGATTATACGAGTATGCGATATGATTGATTAGGTTATTCCTTAGGACGATTGGCCGTTGGATTGATGTACTGGAATTGTGGAGTTTGAGTGAGTTTGCTATGGTGAAAAATGGAAGTAATGTTTAATCCTTGGAGTAATTATGTTTGTGATGCAAGGGTTGTGTGAATTGAATATTGTGTCATTCATTGATTACTATGGTTGATTTTGCATGGAATTCTTATATTAGTTTGATTGAGTTGAAGGTCTTGTATAATATAGCCACTCTTATTCTTCACTTGCCATTTTGTGATTGTAAATTTTATTTAGCCATTTTTGGTTCTGTGTTGTGAGTCTTTCTCTGGTGTTAATATTTTCTTATAGTCGTATTTTGAGATGGTTGGGAACCCCAAGAGTTTGAATTACCTTCACTAGGATTTTGTGGATATTTGGTGTTTTAGGCTTCCAGAGGCAATGGTAAAACTTGATTTATGTTGATTTTCCATGGTTGGACCTTTGTGATTCATTAATCTTATTTCTAATTTTGAGTTCTTGTGGGTGTTACCTTGTACCATAGTGTTGACTTTTGATGTGGCGTTTGGGTGAGAAGGTTCATGCCTCGTATATGTACTTGATTCTCATGATTTTAGTATATCAGTTGATTTATGTAGTTTATGTGGTGGCTGGTACCTCCTTTGCTCTTGTTTCAATGATATGGAATGGGTATGTGAGATGATTCATGAAATTCAAGTTGCACTTTGTGTTTTAATTGATGAACCTTTATGCAAATCACTATTGAATTAAGTGTTTATAGGGTGGGATTATGAGAATCAAAGCTTTAAAAGAGATTGTTGTGAGTATAAAGTTGCCAAGATCTCTAAATTTCTAGTTAATCATCTTAGGCTGTAGAATTTATTTTCAGTTTTCTTCCTACCCCCTTTCCCTTGAAAGTCTTTAGATTAGGTGGTTTACTAGAGGGAACCAGCCCACTTTGGAGATTTGCTCTCACTCATTGATTTACCCATAAATCAGAGAGAATTTTCATGTTGCTACAGGATAGGCAAGTCTAACTTGGCTAAGGGTGCAATCATGATTGCCAACAATATCATTACATCAACAAAAGGTAAGTGATATTACGCTTGATGAAAAGACGTAAGGTAAGTATAATTTTTGCTTTAAGTAGGTAATTATTTTGAATAAAGATAATTTAATTGGCACTAGCCACTCCCTTTCCAAATTTAGTAAATTGTGTCATTGTGCAATTGCTTGGAGTAGGGCAGTATTTGCACTCTTTCCCATGTAAAATCATCATGAGAATACAATGAAGCTCAAATGAGACAATTAATTCCTCTCCCATTGGTTGTATCAAAGTTATATTCTAGAGTTTAGTTTGTTTAAACAAGTTTCTTGAGCACCACAACATTTCAGCAGAATTGAGCATAGAAGAGTCTAGAATGGGAGGTGCTAAAAATAAATCTAAGTCAGCTTTAGTGGACAAATTACTGGCATTGGGTAGTATTGCAGGCTTGTTCGAAAGAGTCGCGTGGCTAGAATTTATAAATAAATTTGAGGGGAATACCAAGAAATTAGTGAAGGAATTTGTGGAGAAAATTACAGATTGCCAGTTAGTTTTGCGTGGAAAGTGATTCTGGGTGAGTTCTAAAATTATTTCCCATCTTTCTAGTCTTGAAAATAGAGGCATTAATTTATCATACACAACCAATATCACTTATCAGAGGATGATAGAATTATTTCATAGAGAAAGAGAACCTCAACCTGTGATAACTATGAGTAATAAGGGACAAAATAAAGGTTTCCAGAAAATGTCCATTCCAAAGCCCTAGTGCACATCCATAGCCTGGATTATAAAATATTTTACTTGTGAAGGACAAGTAGCAGTGGTAGTAGGTCTACCCTTTTGTTTGCTTACCCATTTACACCATGGTGCCGAAAACCCTGCCCTTAGGGTCAACTTGTCTACATTCCTTTGTGACTCTGTCACTAATATGATAGAAAAGTACAAAATTGGCACAGGACCACTCAAGTACCATGGCCTCATTCAATTGATATGTAAGTATCATTTCAAGAAGAAACCAAAAAAGAAATGGGAATTTTTTTGCAAAAAATTGAAAATCTAGAGCTGGAAAGGCACCTTGAAGAGGGAGAATCATTTGAGTGGGTGACTCAACATTTGAAAGAACATTCCCCTGAGCCTCTAGAAACTTCTAAACCTTAGCATGCCATAATAGCTCCTGATGGCAAAGCATCAGAAACTTTACCTCATACTTCAGAAACCCCAAGTCAAGCAGAGAATGTTGAAATTATAAACTCTGGAGATGAAGCAGAGCCTCCTTGCAAGAGGAAAAAGAAAACCAAAGTGGCATTACAAACAACTCCTCCTTTAAGGAGAAGTAAAAGGCTATATGATGAAGCTAGTAATACTGTAGGTTGTCACACATTGAGTTCTTCTAAAAAGAGAAGACGTAAAATTGAAGTACACTCACTAGAAATTGAAAATTAGCCTCTTAAGCAAACCCCAGAAGAAAGTGAAAAATAGGCTAATCAGACCCCTAAGGTTGAACAGGCGGATATACCATCTTATTCAAGGCAAGGCAAGGAGAGAGAGAGAGAGAGAGAGAGAGAGAGAGAGAGAGAGAGAGAAATCACCACATTATGTGGATGTTAAGGATGATCCTATGAGATAGTTATCTCCCTTAATTGATTGAGTTAGTGAGCAAGGTTCGCTTAATGTTCCTGGTGAGGAAAATGTGATTAGTACAAAGGAAAATATATCTAGTGATGATGTGGAGATTCCCAATTTGTCTTTTTCTGATCAAAGGGAAATAGAGCTAGATATTTTGAGAGAAAAAAATTGCTCAATTAAAATATTGGTTGCAAGGAAATGAGGAACAGATCAGCCAACAAAAAGAAGAGATAGAAATGCACACTGTAATTTTAGAGAAAAGAAATCAAGAAATTTTGAATTTTAAGATGCAAATGGAACAGAAAGACAAAACTATTGAACAACTTCAGTTTTAGATACAACAATGGAATGAACAAAGAAAAAATTATGTAAACAATTTGTCTAAAAAAAGATAGACAAATTGAATGTTTAACAAATAATTTCATGCAAATGTTTACTGCTTTTGAAGAATAAAAGAATAAACAAAAATATGAGCTCCAATCTTCCATAAGAAAAATTGTTGAATTAGAACAGGATTTACAAGAAGTTAATGTCAAACCTGTAATGGAGTGTAAAGAGATGCAGATTGAACCGATCGTAAAGGAATAGTTCCAAGTTCATATACCTCCATTTCTAAGTACATGGATGGAGATATGTTACTTTCTAAAGCAAGCAGGCATAGAAAATGTAAGGTTGAAGAAGGAGTTAGTCTTTTTAAAAGAATCATTTGACAAGGTTTACTGAGATAAACAAGATTCCTATCAAATTGGTAAGTTGTTATTAGCTTGCAGAATCCCATCTAGACTATACTCCATGTTTTTAATTGAGAAACTCTTGAGATGGAAGTTGTTAAGAATTTACAATAATCAGCCACATGATCTTGATGACAAGGAATCTGTAAAAACATTTGTAGAATCAACTCCTGATCAACAAGAATTTTTGTGTGAGTTCAGTTACCTATTTTAGCTACTAACTCAAACATGTAGAGTTGTTATGTTTTACAAATGAAAAGAAGGTACATTTTAACTCTGCTATGTCACATTCATGTGCATGAAGGGAAAAAAATTAGAAGATTACATTACTACATTGCATTATGAAAATGGATATAACATAGGAGAAAGTGCACAATCTTTTCAAAATTGTAATCTTTATTATAATATAAATGTATGATGTCCCACACAAGCCGTGAGACTAACTGTATGAATGCATATAATGAAAAATAGTATACATTTATAGATACCAAAATAAAATAATGCACATAATGTGGAAGGGGACCCATCATTTCCTGAATGGCGAATCCTAGTTGCTTTGTTCTACATCATCTTCATTCCATCTTGATTGTCCTACTTGATCTCCTTGTTGCTTCTAGGTTCCCTGCATCTGTAATAAAAGTGTAGTTGGAGCAATGAAGAGTCACCAGTCAAAATATGTGCATACATCTATAAACATATAATATGATCCTCATGTGCATTCAAAAATCCAGTCATACCATAGATGTCTAAGAAAATAGGGGATTATCAAACACATCTATCATATGCTTGTTTTTATTAGAACATGTTTGCTTCTTATGTAAATATAGGTGAAATCCTTGTTACTATTTTGATTCATCTAATGAAAGCATGTGGGATAAAATGTGGCACCCACAAGGGTTGAGCCTAGCATGTTGCCTTATTATGCTTTAAAGAGGCATAGAAAGTTAAATCATCTTCTTATGGTTCACTGAAGCAAGCACACATCATTTATTATAGTGAGATTTTAGTCACTGTCATAGGTGACATATACTTGTTCAAGGTAATCATAAAGGATGTATACAATGTCATGTATCAAAATAGATTAAAGAAATGCAATGATGTACTATTCCATGAAGGCACGACATGAACATACATATGTGTTTATGAGATAGCATAAATCAACAAATGTAATTAGGTACTAGCATAAATGAAATGGAAACAACATACTCATCAGTGACATGAAATATAAGCATTAGGCTCAACATGGTACAACTGGTGATTCGTGATCATATTCCCTAGTTCATTTGAGTGCCAATCATGATTAAGTGTCAATCATCTTATGACAGTCTTTAAGCATAGTTCCTAGAGAAGACATGGTGGAGCTCTATCACTTTTTCTTATAATAGAAGTTTCAAGTAAAAAGATGAAAATAGGCATATTGCATAAAGTATTTGCAATGAAGAAAATGATTCAAGAACTTTATGAGTTAATGCATAGAGCTTTTTCATTGGTAAATGATAGTGCCTAATATGTAACTTGATAGTGAAATGTGGTAGCCTAAGCCATGGATACATGGCCTCATGATAGTCAAACATTGTTCTTCAAGTTCATTTTTTACAGTGATTAGGATTGTCGAAACAAAGATCTAAAAGCAGGCTTAGTAAAGAGATAGCTACAGTTATGGTAGTCTACAAATCAAAGGCAATTTCAAGCCATAAGCATAGTCATTCTTTATCAAGGAAACTGAGACTATTACCAAGGATAACTTCAATTGTTGAAACAAGGCACAACACAAAGACAATGGGTGAAGAGTATACATTTATCTCAACCATCAACATGGGAAAAATGGTTATTGTTTGCAATATCAAAGAGTAACTTTTTAACTGGCAACTTAACAAAGAAATTACAATGAGACAAAAAGAAATTTTCTCTTTTCATTCCAGAAGATGCAGAGCTGAGATCATGTTACAAATACAAAGCAAATTGAAATGTCTATTACATCTACAGTTTCAGAAAGAGAATATATTAAATGCTTGATGGAGGAGCTATGTAACAAGTGGAAGGAATTTGTTGAAATAATAAAAGCATCAATGATCAATGCATTGAAGCAACAAAAAACCTTTGAGCTAGGGTTTCAAGAGTCAATCTTCATCTATGGAGACACAGTTTTTAGGATAACTTCAAGAATATTTGTCTAAGTGAAGCTCGAAACTGAATGGAAGAGAAAATGTAAACCTTCGAGCTAGGGTTTCGAAGTAAGTGAGACTATATTTCCATGAAATACAAAGGATTCTCCATGGAGGTTATCAAAATCATTTTCTGTGTTGCACAAAGGCTGAACTATGGCCATGTCAAAATTGAGAAGTGGATAGATAGAGTAAAGTGCATTTTGGGTTCTTATGGTCGTGGCCATAAGAACTTATATTTTCTCACATACATCAAGACCTATATGCGTTTTGCCTTGAAATCACTAATGCAGCAAGAAATAGGAGGTTTCAAGCTAAGTAGGCCTTGAGAGAAATGAAAAAGACACACGGAAACAACATATGGTCATGGTCATGAAGGTTTTCTAAACCCAGAAAGTGGTTAATGAGGAAAATGAAAGAAAAACTCAAAAAGAGAGATACATGAGTTAATGCCACGTCCTATGGATTTTATCAAAATGTCAGCATGATGAACCCAGAAACAACTTTTGGTACGTGTACAGCAACATATGGCCATGGCCATTTAAAAGAACTAAATGAAATCTACAAGAGAATGCATCTTTTTCACAATACATTGAAACCCACTTGGGGTTTTCAAAGGAAAACAAATGCAAATAAATTAGACAGTTTCAAGCTCCTGCAAGTAATGAAACATTAAGCTTGCAAAATGGGATACCCAAATGGCAAAGAGGAAGCCATGGCCTGTGGCTATCATTTTGAAAATATTTTAAAAGCTTTTTTTGTAAATGAAAAGGATTCAAGCACATGAGGTTACACAAAGAACAAAGAAGAGCATGACATATTCATTGTTTTGCATTTGCAGAGCTTGAATATGAGTTTTCTTGCAAAAAATGAAAGGAAATTGAAAAGTATGTGCTCACAATTGGCTCAGTCGAGCTTTATTGTGTTGTTTTTGCATAAAAATGTATTGGAGAAGCCTCTTTTGTTACAAATTTTTCCATGGAAGTCACCTACAGAAGCTCAAAGAAACCCTATGTCGGCGCATGGAAACCTCCAGAAGCTTGGTGCCACAAATGAATGCTTTTGCAAATGTTTTACATTGTTTTGTTGTTAAGGTTTTTACCCTAAGTCATACCGACTAATGAATAAGGCATTTTTTTTTCCTTTTCATTTTGTGATTTTTGCAAATGTACTAATATGCCCATTTGCTTTTATGCCTTAGTTATTTCCATGTCCCCTTATATGTGTAAACTTATGAGTCCTTTGGACTTGGATTATTTTTGTAATTCATCTCATACATAATCGACCTTATATCTATTTTTGCAATCAATACAAATGTAAAGTGTTTGATTAAGTGTTGTTATTATAAAGCACTTAATCAAATTGCTCTTTTAAATGCAAAAAATGAAAGAGTCATGCTTTGTCAATGCACGTATGGGTTGTTATTGGGATTTCATACTTTGCAAGCATATAGGGGAGTTGAGAGAAGTTGGAAAACATATGCCAAGCATATAGGGAGTTGTTTTTCCCTTTTTGAGGCTTTTTGGAGCATTTTTGGAGCAATTTTGGGAGTTCTTAATGTTTGACATGGTCAAACTTGACTTTTTCCACACTTTGGAGCTCTTTTGGGGAAGATCTAGTTGCTATATTTTAGGATTTTTGGAGGCATCCGACCCAACTCTATTTCTAGAACCTTTTTTTGGTGGGTTTTTGGAGGGAGTTAATGGATATAGTCACTTTTGTTGACTCATCATACTCAGTTCCTATTATGCACTTTCTGATACTTAGTGACTTTTAGTCCTTAGTCAGTTTTTTGCATACTTTTCTAACTCATTTTTTAATCTGAAATACAGTGAGGACCTTGGATATCATTGATTTTGAAGTTTTTCCTACTTATTATTTGTAGTATTGTGTGGATTTAGTTGATTGATCAAGTTATTTGTAAGATATCATTGATTTCCTTATAAATTTGTCTCATATTTTAACACCTTTATGCAAAATTATGTTAATGCAGGTTGCAAACTGTGTCAAAGAATGTAAAAGGATTTTAGTTGTGGAGTTATCTTCCTCCTAGGAGTCTAAACATTATGACCTCTTTGTGAAGCACTTATGCAGAAGCATGTAGCAATGAATTGTGCAAGTTTAATTTATGTCATTGTAGTCAAGTGTTTGAAATCTAAGTTTTATGTCCTATTTTAGTTGGTGTATCATTTACTTTCATTATCAGTTTTTAGTTTATGTTTTCTCTCTCTGTTTTCCTTGACAGAACAGTAGAATAGCTTAGGTAGGTGATAACCATTTAGGAAGTTGACCTTCTTCAGAGGTTGATCTTTGTTTTCAAAACCCACACTTTGAGATGTCTGATGGGAGATATAAAATACTTTCATTTAAGGCTTTTTATGTTTAAAAAGACTTGTTTTTATTGTTAATTAACATGACTGGCGGTAGATAATAGATTAACATATTTGATTATTTTACTTTATGTTTAACTAAATTAGCAAATATTTTGGAAGTAATAGCTTATGTTAAATGTGTTGCTTTATGATGACTTTGGATGAGATGATTGGGTTGCATTAATCTTTATTGCCATGATTGTTGTCCTTTTCATAAGGGTTTTTAATAGGGTATCTTAAAGATTGATGAGATGGTTAAACTATCTATCTAATCATGAGGAATGACTATGCCATAGATAGGGCTTGCTGGATGATGAGTCGCTCAAATTTTGAATCGACTTCTTCATAGTTGGTTGAGGAACTTTTACTTCCAGTGCCAATCTGGCGTAGTTCTGGCATAGTCCTCCTTAGTCAACTTGAATTCTATTTTTAGTTTCATTTTGTAATCTGTAGTTGGTCGCCTTAAGTTTTGGTAGTTAACACCATGTTAGAAGCTAATAAGGATATTTTATAAATATCCACATTTCGGTCTTAGTTAGGAGTTAGATAATTTGCAATCAGAATTTTTGTAATCACAAGCAATACTTTGTTATATGTTCTACTTTTGATCAATGAGAAGGGAAGCAAGAAGTTAATTAATCCACTGTGTTGAAGGATCTTACCTGAGGAAGAACAAGGCCCGCTCAACCTTTGGAATGATCTTATGGTATTTTTGTTAAGTGTTGCTATTTTCTGATTCATTAATATTAAATTTGTAGTAGAAACTGATTTTGAATTGTTCAATCGTTTAAATCATCTTCTACCTTGGTAAATGTTAAAATCGAATAATTAATTTTGTTTATAATTACGTTTCAAAATTTCAATTTATTATGGTTAAGATCAAATTGTTAGAATGGTTAGATTTGTTTACTAGAAATGTTGAATTGAACCATTAGAATTGTTAACAGGTTTCTTCTATAAATTAGGTTTAGATGTTGTTTGAATCAGTTAGAATTAATGTTTGTTTGTTAAGCTTCATTAAAACAATGTTAGGAATTTATGGAAAGATGGAGTTGAAGTCTATTCAGAATCTATTCATGTAGATTAGTCTTTATGCTATTTAGAATAATCGTTATTTTCCTACAATTCATTCCTACTCTTAAATTAGCATTTACTTTCCAAAAATTAAGTTATGGATTTCTTTTGAAGCAAAATAGAATTAATTTGGAATTCCATGTTTTAGATTAGGAATTAAAGTAATCATTAATTGTCTCCATGAATTGGTCTAAATAGAAGTCAATAAAGTCAAAATTAAGTCAACAAGATTTTAAAATAGAAGTTAAAGTAGATTTAAATCTTAGGAATCAGTCGCTACAATTTAGCTCTTGAAAGCTCCTCAAGAGCTCCCAAGAACTCCTGAAAGCTCCTGAAGTAGGAAAAATGATACCTGAAGTCACTGTTTACAGTGCAAACCCCCCCAAAAGAATTTGTGACAACTATCCTTATCGCATATTGCTCTGAGACACACCTAGTTCAATAAAAGAATTAATTAAATGATGCAAGTTGTGACATCAACAACCTTTCCCATCAATGTCTTCCAATGTTTCACTGAGTGGTTGAACAATTTTCAACAAAGGGTGCACATTCAGGTGATTTAACAATTTTGGCACACCCGGTGGGACTAAAACACAATTTTCAATTCATTTTAGTTTTCATTATATTGTTGTCCTGGTATGTGCAGTAGTATTTGTTTCATTTAAGAGGTCTATCATACATACGTGGTGACTCTAAAACTTTGGATTAGTGAGAACCAATGAAAGATAGCATATGAAAAAGATACAAACTAGGAGAAGTGATATTCCATTCAAATATTTACAGCTATCTTCGCCCAAAAGACAAGGTATAACAACAAAACGAACTCCTTTTTCGTCAAAAAGAGTTCAGTCTACACCTCCTAGTTTCAAACCAGTAGTTGCAGTAGTTGTAGCAAGTGTCTTTGTCCCTTTAGTTGTTGTACCTGTTAAACCAGTACAGGTCAATCCAATGGTAGCACAAATAAATCAGCCGTTTGTTCCATTTAATGGAGGTAGCCCACTAAATTTGCAGTAAAATGATATTCTTATGGCTACATTAAAAAATTTACCTTTTCTCTTAGGGGAGGATCAAACTACTCCCATAAAGCATATTAGGGATAGGGTTCATTATGTGGGGTCCATCATATCACTTAAGAGAATTTTGTAGTAAGATTGTTGGTTGCTTCACTGAAGGGGAAGGCCCTTTAGTGGTTCAGGGGTTTAGCAGTTGGTTCTATAGCAAAGTGGGATGAGTTGGAAGCAACCTTGAACAAGCAATTTGAATACAAGTCTAATCACTTGTCACTTGTCGAGCAGTTGACTACAATTAAGAGGGCTCCTTGGGACAAAATGATAGATTTTAACTTCCATTTTCAAAAGACATGGAACATGATTCCTGCTATGGTAAGACCTTCTCTAGAATATGCTTTTCTTTATTACTTGAAGGCTCTTAACAGTGATATTTTAGTGATGATAAAGTCTATGGGGGGTACTTCATTACAAGCTGCATTTGACATTGTTGTGAGAGCAGAAAATAATCTTATCCAGGCTGGTAAGAATGCACCTAGACCACCAATGCCCATCTTCCCAAAAATTTAGCCTTCTATGCCTTTGCAAATACCACCCTTTGCCCCTATACCCATTGTTCCAGCATTACCAGTTGTTGTTAATAAAGACAAGGTTCTTCAAACCCCTTCTCTTGAGTTGCAAGAAATCAAAGGCTTACTTCAATCCTTTGGAAATGAGTTAGTAACCATGAAGAAACAGTAGTTCCAAAACATTAAGCCATATCAGCCTCAAAATCAAGGTCATAATTAAACTTATCAAGCTAATAGATAGTTATTTTAAGGGAAAAACCAAGGAGCAAGGCAGAATCTTAACCAAAGGTCTCTTCTAGCATATAATCCAACTCCAATCAGTGATTCAAAACAACCTTGCAGCTGAGTATGAGTGATGTTTTCCATGCAATCAACCCCACAATCAGGCTACATGTTCAAATGGGGTTATTAATCAAGCTCTAATGGTTCAAAATTTTATAGGTATGTAGAATATGCCTAGTGATGAATCATCACAATAGCAGGATCTCCCTACAAGTGAAACAACTGTCCTTAATTGGAAAGGAGAGGAGTTTTGTGGATTGAATGAAGATGATTCTCTGATTGCAGCCAATACTAGGGCTAAGAAGAGAGCCTTGGAAATCATACAAACATCAAATAAGGATAAAGAAGTTGTTGGCCCATCCAATCCTCAAGTGCCACATATTTTACAGAGAAATCCACAAGGCACCAATAAAGAATAGCTTGGAAACCAGCCTAATCAACTCACTTGCAACCAAACCTTGTTGTTGCAAGGACCCACCAAAAGGTAAACTCCGTTGTACCTTTTAACATTGTTGAACATATAAAGAAAGTGAACATTTCTATATGTCAATGTGGGATTCTATTAGAATTGGTTATGGATGCCAAGATCTTGAGACCAAATGGAAAGCACAAAAGAGAGAGAATAGAATATGACAAGAATAAACTATATTCAATGTCAATGATATGAGATGATTATGATTGATTACAAATGAGAGAAACCCCTTGGTTATATAGCCAAGGTGAGATGCAAGGTGTCATAGGATTATGACAAGTGTCTTAATCATATGACATGAGACAACTAATCACACTTACCTAGGTTCACATGTAGTAGTTGTCAAAGATAAGATAACAACTAATGAAAACTAACATCTTCTAGAAAGATTCCTTCCTATGACCTAAGTAAACTTAACTAAGATGTAAATAAGTCCCCTAGTAATGAACTAACTAGGTACAAGACTTTATTTACACCAACACCCCCCCTTAAGTGCAACTTAGGGAGTAGTAGATTATTATGCAAATGACACAAAGATGCAAAGATGGGTCCCAGCTACTAGGCCATGTTAGGTACCCATGTACAATGCAAATGCAATCAATGCAATCTCTCACAAACAGAAAAAAGGAGAAAACCCAGTGGGACAAAACTCCTCCACAAAGAGAGAGATGAAATATAAAATAGAAATGCTCTCAGTGAAGAATGAGAAGGTAAAAACCCCATGTGAGGAAAAGATACCCACCCATAAGAGAGAAGTAGAAGAGAGACAAGGTAGCCCCCCCTCAATGTTGAGTCTCTTGCAATGATGGTAGAAGCTCAACATTGAATGTTGAAGATGATCCAATCTCGCCGAACAACGTTCCTCCCCTTAGAAAGAAACAAAACCAAGGATGTATGTAGGATGTCAGGATGATGGATGATGTATGATGGTGTCTCTGAAGCATGCTCAAGTGTCTCCATGTCGATGCAGAAAGCTGCCACACTCAAATAGGCGTTCTAGGCCACACTGCTGAAGAGGAAAATACAACATCAAGTAGAGATGAATGTAGAACATGATCCAAAGACAATTATATCCCCTCTAAATACAAAGAAGCCTCCTCCAAATGTTTTCCAAAAGTATCCATACTCATACCAAACTATGAAGAATGATCATGTAGAAAATGAACAAGAGGGTCAAGGTGTTCCCTCACAACAACTGAAGAAGGTTCATCTTCATCAAAGAGAAGATGTATGTCATCAATGGTGTCCTCCAAATCTGCAAGATGAGACTCCACAAACAAGTCTGAAATACCTATCAAGAAGTCATTCAAAGTAGCCATATCTAGAAGACAATGAGAATCCTGCTGCACTGAATCACTAGGAGCCAAAATTGTAGCAACACAAGCATCATCAAGTACAACAATACATGGAGGAGATGAAATGCATGGTTCGAGTATTGGATCTGATGTGAGAACTCCCAAGTTCAAGAAGCCAAATGTCTCCTTTGAATCATGGTGTATGTGATCAACAGTCGAAGGAAAAATGTCACCATCAGAAGCAAACTGTGCAAAGGTATACAACTGAGATGAATGATCAACCACCCCAGTAGCAATGATCTATCGAGTCTCCAAGTCTCGAATGATGATAGAATTAGGTGTGAACTCCAAAGTTCTCCCATCTCCACCATGTGTAACCTAATAAATGGAAAGAAGGTTGTTCATCAAATGAGGAACACACAAGACATCTTGAAAAGTGTTGTCCCCAATGCTAATAGATCCCTTCCCTGTTACACTCATGTATGTATTGTTTCCCATCAAGATAGGAGACATAGTACAAGGCTGAAATGAAGAGAAGATAATCTGCGAAGATGCCATATGATGTGACACTCCTAAATATAGAAGTCATCTCCTTGATCCTGGACCTAAAAGAGCACAAAGAGCTTGTCCTTTATATCCTAATGTTTGACCTCTGTTTTGAAGTAGAAGGAGAAGAAGATTCAGACATTCTAGAAGGAAAATCAATGTGATTTCTTTTTAGAAGATTTTTCAACTCATCAATATCCTTCTTATAACAATAATGTTCTTCATGTCCATCCTTCTTGCAATATGCACAAAAAGGCCTCTCCTTATTTGATGTTTCTCCTTTTGAGGATGAGGATTCTGATTATTTATGTGGCTTGTTCTTTTTCTTCTTTTGCTTCTTATCAAGATTCCTTGATTCTTTTTGTACCTTGGACTCATTAGCCACTAATGCTTGTGGCTTGGAAGACTTGATTAGACCCATGTTCATTAACTTAGCTTCCTCTTGAATTAGGAGATTTGCAAAGTCATCAAACTTAGGATCAACATATGATGCTCTCATAGAAATTCAATGGGTATGAAAGCCAGAAACAAATATTGAATACTCAGGACCAAGCTTGGATAACACATTCATAATCAATTGTAAATCCTCTTTTTCAATACTGCATTCTTTCAACTGTGTTCTTAATCGCTTGATTTTGGAGATGTAGTCTTGGATGTGGTCAAAACATTTAGGATCAAGATTCATCAAATCATTATCAATCTGATATCCTCTAATCTTATATGTTTTAGCATAAAAAAATTCAAAAGTCTCCCATGCTTGTTTAGGTGTATTACATGATTCAATATGAAATTGCAAATCAAATGAGACTAATGAACATATGCATCCAAGTGTTTTCTCACAACCAATCTCCCACCTTGCTAATTATTTAGCATCAGTAGGTTTTTGAATTGTGTCCTTTAGATGACCTATTAGACCTTTCATCATGAGATAGTTCCATACTAATTTTCTCCATGTAGCATAATTATGTGAATTTAGGGGTTCAATTTGAGATTCCCCCACTGCAAGAACACAAACTAAGCAAAAGAATGCAAGCAATCATTGCAAGATTACCCCCCCAAATCACTCAATCAAGAAACTCCCCAAGCAATATCTGATTTGGCACTTTATATTTAGTGCAGTTACAGTTGCCACTTGCCAAAAATAGCAAAGTGGTTTGATCTTGGTACATGCAGATGCCAAAATAGGCCACATAATCAAGTACAATTTTTGGTATACAATGAGATCAATCTAATCATACCATTGAGAAGTACACAAAAAATCATCCACTTTCAAAAAAATTGCACCCAAAAATGTTACTGTAGGAGCAAGTTATGAGCTCCCGAAGTTCCCAAAATGAGGACGAAGCAGCAACACCTGTGAAAATCTGAAATTTATGCAAAAAATAGACATCAAAACCAAATTTTGATTGTACCATTACGTAGAGCACAAAAAATTAGCCCAAATAAAAAAAAATTGCTCGAAAAAAGGAGTCAAAATGATTGAGTTATGGAGCTTCAAATTTTTCCTTCAAAAATTAAAATGCAAACTGTGAGGGGGGAGAAAAAAAAATTTACAAAATGATGACGTCGTATTGACGCAAGATGATGTCAGCAACACAATGGCTTAAATTTGACGGCCTACGACTCGTCAAGAGAAAAAGTGCCCCTCCAGAATATTCGATTTTCCTGCCGGAATATTCTCATTCCCACCGGTATACGAAATCTTCAACTATTGACGGAATATACTCTACGAATATTCCTCTGCTAACTTTTCAGAAATCTTCGCCGAATTTTTGGGATGTCAGCTGGTTTTGGAATGACCCATCATTGGGGCCATGACGGCTCAACAAAGCTAGCCACGTGGCGTGCTTCAAGGCCCATGTATCTCTGTGGTACGCTATACACTGCGATACTTACAAAATATCCGCAGAAACTAAATTTTGCGCCTCTTTTTTTTTTTTAAATTTTACAATGAAAAATATTGGGTCGGTACAAAAAATGATTTTTTCATAAAACATTTTCAATTCTGACGAATAAAATATTTTTGAAAAAAATCGTACCGACTGTGTTTATGGGGGTCATATGGCTCTTTGAGTAATTTTTTTTTGCCTCATCGGATGACTTGCTCCGAATTGGACGAATTGATAATCGATCCTAGGGTTTTTGGCCCTTCTGGATGCAATGGCAAGGTCGGATTTGACCCAAAATGCTCCAAAAATGCAGCTACCTTTTGGATCTGGCAACCACTCTTCTACTTCAAACCCTCCTAGATTTGGCCTCGTATGTCCGATTTGGATGAAACAAAAGGCAAATTCGACTTTCTCAAACCTTCCGGACGCAATGGTGAGATTAGATTTGCACCAACAAGCTTCGATATGAACTTGCAGCAAAGAGCCTAAAAATGGAACCTCCCCAAATCTAGAATCTTTCTTCAGTAAAAGACTCTCCAATGGCACCCAAACTGCTCTGATACCATGTTAGAATTGGCTATGGCTGCCAAGATCTTGAGACCAAATGGAAAGCACAAAAGAGAGAGAATATAATATGACAAGAATAAACTGTATTCAATGTCAATGATATGAGATGATTATGATTGATTACAAATGTATACGTCTAAAAATGGTCATGATTAAGCTTGTTAATTAATTAAATATGATTTATTTAATTAATTCCTCTAATGTCATCTACATATAAATAAATTTAATTATTTATTTATATCGTTCATTTTCTAATTCTTCTACCTTAATTAAATAAATAATTTTATTTAATTACTAACATTTCCACCATTCGCTTAATTAAATTAAATAAATTTTCATAATTTATTTATATTTGATTATCATTCTATTCTAAAGTTTAAATATTTTTGAATATTTGAATAATGGAATATTCTCCATCCCATAATCAATTTAAATATTAAATATTTTATTTAATATTTCCTCACCCTAATTTTATTTTCTAAAACGTAATTAAATATGAGTTATTTAATTATGAGGGTTTCCATTTTCATCTCCACTTCCAAATTAAATAAATTTAATTTATTTAATTTCTAACTCATGCTAACTCACCCTTCCAAATTCTCATCTCATCCTTCGAAATGGAAGTTTCCCTTCGAAACTCAATGACGAAAATTGAAAGAAAAGGGAAACCTTCCATCTTCTCTTCCACTTTCGAAGATCTCCCACCGTCCGTTCAAACAAGCTTAATCCGGACCGTCGATCGATTCAGCCAATCAAATCCATTAGAAAATTCTATAAATTCTGGCACAAATCCAAGCCTTGGTTAATCACATGTACACTTCGTATACTCACTTATGCACTCACTTTTGCACACCCACGCATATCTATGCTCATACAGGCAATCGGCTTATGCATTCATATCAGTTTCAATATCACAGCAATCTTCTCATTTTAGCATAGTTTGCATTTTAAATCTTGTTCTTTAGCTGTCATTTTGTTGAGCATTGGTCTATTGATCTGAGAGCAATATTGATGCAACAAAACACTAAATTTAGAGGAAGATAAAACGATTTCGGGAAAGTTGCGATAACGGTTTGCATATTTTGTTTCTTTTTAGCTTTCTTGATTTAATGGTTTATTAATATGTGTTTGATTTTCATTTAAAATTTGATCCAATATTTCACACACACAACAAATGAGAGAAACCCCTTAGTTATATAGCCAAGGTGAGATGCAAGGTGTCATAGGATTATGACAAGTGTCTTAATCATATGACATGAGACAACTAATCACACTTACCTAGGTTCACATGCATTAGTTGTCAAAGATAAGATAACAACTAATGACAAATAACATCTTCTAGAAAGATTCCTTCTTATGACCTAAGTAAACTTAACTAAGATGTAAATAAGTCCCCTAGTAATGAACTAACTAGGTAAAAGACTTTATTTACACCAATAGATTCTTTGTCCATCCCAGGTCAAAGGAACTTATTACAATCTGCTTTGACTAATTTGAATGTTTCAAGTGATGCACCAATAGGTCAAGTTAAGGTTATTTTCACAAATGCACCTCAGGATAGCAATAAACAATCAAGTAAATATGTCAAACCCCCTCCATTATAAGTGTCTTTGATAGTAGGGGATAAGTTGGTCCATAACTACATGGTAGATAGTGGGGCAAGAAGTTTTTTCATGCCCAAACAGATTGTTGATAAGTTGGAACTGAAATACCAACCCCTCAAGAAAGGAGTGGTCCAATTAGATGGGTCAGATATTAACACCGTAGGTGTCATTAAGGATTTAAGCCTTACACTTCATGCTTTCCCAAGCTTTTCCATTCCCCAAGACATATTTGTCATTGACTTGCTAGCTTATTTTGCATTTTGTTTGTCAAGAGATTTTACTACCAAGATAGGAGGTTATTTGTCCTCAGATTGGTTCCACATGTTGTTTAGGCCTATATATGGGACAAAAGTAACTATAAAATCTAAGTCACTTGCCAAAGATCACATTGAACCTTATATACCAAGTGTTGTTAATGCAAATTGTGTTGTTTTTTATGATGATGAGCTTGTTGTTTCTCAAGAGTTGTGAGCTAAAAGTGTACCAAATATACTCTTAAATGAGTGGGTAGTAGAAAATGTTGAGGATAACCCAAATGATAATATCAAAGAAGTTGATTTGGGGGTATATGTGTTACATGAACCTGGAACAGTAATGCCAAACCTTGAGAAGAAGGAAAAATAGCAGGTAGGACAACAAGATGAAGTGTGGAAGATGTTCTTTGATGGATCTAGGAGCAAGAATGGAGCTAGCGGGGGTGGGATGCTTGTGTCCCCACATGGTGACAAGTATTTTTCTGCTTTCAGATTTTCTTTCTCTTCTTCTAACAATACTGTTGAATATGAGGGTTTCATTTAGGGCTTGGAATGGGAAAGGAAAAGAAAGATAATCCGCCTTCAGCTATTTGGAGACAGTGAATTGATAGTCAATCGGATAAGAGGCTTGAATGTGACTAAAAATGATGTGCTTAAGTCCTATAAGCATAGGGTGTGGCATATGATAGAGGAATTTGATGCTTTTAATCTGATTTCTACTCCTAGAAATCAGAACAAGCATGCAGATAGGTTAGTTGCAATAGATGCTCAGTTTGATATACCTAATGATATTAAGAAAGAAAAAGTGCAACAATATGTTAAGGTTGTTGTAAGGCCTTCTATTCCTTGTAATCATGTTCATTGGCAAGTATTTGAGACTGATGAACATGTTTTGAGTTTTCTACTTGAAGAAGATGATTTTTTAGTGGAAAATTAGGAGTTCAGCTTAAGCAGTAATATGATGATCAAGTCATTCAATTGAGAACTAACAAGCTACCCAGGGGTCTAGTTACCTTAGAATCCATCTCCAACACTAATGATCAGCAAAAAAAGAAAAACTAGCATGCAGGTCAAGGAGAAACATTATGAAGAGCTTGAGATATTCAAAGGTAAGCTCCTTAAAATTGGAAAAATTTGTTCACAAGCATATAAGCAAGCTTTTGTTGCTCTTTGTCAAGAATTCCAAGATGTATTTGCATGGGAATACTCAGATTTAAAGGGATTTGATCCTCATATTTCCCAACATACCATAGAATTAGAACCAACTGCAAATCCTAATAGGCAGAAACAGAGGCCTTTAAATCTAAAACTTGAGCCCCTTATGATAAAAGAGTTGACCAAGCTAATTGAGGGAGGCGTTATTTTCTCAATCAAGCATATCTCATGGGTCTCTAACCTTGTACCGATTAGAAAGAAAAATAGAGAAATTAGGCTCTGTGTAGACTTTAGAAACCTTAATAGAGCCACATTAAAAGATCATTATCCGATGCCCTCTATGGAGTAGATCCTTCAAGTAGTTGTTTATTCAAAAATATTTTCCTTACCTGATGGTTATTCTGGTTATAACCAGGTTATAGTAAAAGAAGATGATCAATATAAGATTGTTTTCACCACAAAGTGGGGCACTATGGCTTATAAAAGGATTCCATTTGGTTTGTCTAATGTTGGTGCCACTTTTAATAGGGCTATGGACATGGCTTTTAAGGGGTCAATTCATAAATTAGTCCTTATATATCTTGATGACATAACAGTTTTTTCTAAAAATGTAGATGAGCATTTTTCCCATCTGAGACAGGTGTTTGAAAGGTGTAGGGAGTTTGGTATACCCCTTAACCCCAAAAAATGCATTTTTGATGTTCATGAAAGAAAACTTCTCAGACACATATTTTCAAAACAGGGGATCACCATTAATCTAGAGAGAGTAAGTGCTATCTTAGCCTTTCATTTACCTAATCATAATAAGGGGTTGCAAAGCTTTATTGGTAGAATTAATTTTTTGAGAAGGTTTATTCCAGATATTGCAAACCTTTTGAAACCACTAACTACCATGTTGAAGAAAAATGTAAATTTTAGCTAGACCAGAGAGGCCAAGCGAAGTTTTGAAGCTATTAATGAGACCTTAGCAGTAGCTCCTACTCTAGTAAATCCAACTTTTTAAAAGGATTTATTTTGTATGCTTTTGGTAGCATAGATTCCATTTCTTCAATATTGGTATAGCAGAATGATGATGGTTTAGAATAACCCATTGCCTTTTTCAGTCAAGGTTTAGAGGATTATGAATAGAGGTATACTTTTGTGGAGAAGCATCATGTACTTGTTGTTATCAGAAGTCTGAAAAATTTTAATCCTTTTATTTCTAATAATAAGATACATCTAATGGTTGCTCACCATAGTATGAAAGAGTTTCTATTAAGTAGGGACCTCAATGAAAAGAGGGTTGGGTGGATTACAAAGGTAATAGAGTTGTAGACACGTAAAATGTACAGATTGATCCTCTGCATTTGATCCTGATTTACTAACACCAGTTCATCTTGAATCATCTTCATTTTCTAGTCATTTAATTAAATAATCTTTGTTTAATTAAATTCATCACATTTCATCTCTTAATTAAATAAATCAATTTTATCTGATTAAGTTATCATCTCCTATTAATTAAATAAATCACTTTGTTTAATTAATCCTATAGTCCCTCTTTTAATTAAATAATTCATTTTATTTAATTAATCTCTAAAGTCATCTCATTTAAATTAAATAAATTTATCTTTATTTGATTTAAAATTAACACCATTCTCTTTAATTAAATAAATAAAACTTTATTTAATTAAGTCTAAATTCATTATTCCTCTCACTCTGATTTATTTAAATCCTAAAATCTAAATCAAATTGTCAAATCAACTAGTCTTCATTTAAATTAATCAAATCCTAATTAATCCTAATCTTAATCCATCAAATCCTCTAGCTTTTGCAAGTTGCTCATGAAAATCAATTTAATTGATTTATTAAATCTCTATTTTTTCATTCAAAAAGGCATCAAAGTGGGAATATTCTCCAAGTTTGAATTCTCTCCCAAAAGGACTTGTACATCCAACAAGGAATTAAAAGCCTCTTACATATCCTTTGCCTTGAGCCAAGTGGCATTTACTTCATTTTCTTCTCCCTCCAACATGTCACTTTCAAATTTGAATCTAATGGCATTTATCATGCATATTGACCAAAATGTCCTCTATCCCTCTCCAATAGCATGTTGACATGTGGCATTTTGTTATTGGTTGATCTTTAATCCCACATTCATCCTATTCTTCAATCCTCCATCATTCTTTCTTATAAATAGAGGCCTCCTCTATTGTATCACTCCACAATCTTCTCCACAATCCACGTAAGATCATGATGCACAAGTTCATCCATTGTTCATCAAGTTTTTAGCATTCCATAAGCTAGGTTATTGCATATTTTCATCAAGGATCAACTCTCATCATTCAAGCTTACAAGGAATTGGGTAAGGGCCATTTGCCACATCAAAATGGCACCAATTCCCCCATGGGATTGAGAGTTTTTTTTGTTTTGAGCAAGATTAGATAGCTTTTTTATTTGTATCCTTCATGTTATTTCTTGTTCATTTCATCTCAAATGAATCTTATGGGGAATGTTGTTTCTAACTTGCATATTGGACTAATTGTGTGTTTGTTCTTTATGTTTGTGTAGGTCTAGGATCACCATTCACAGGAGTATGATAAAAAGACAAATATAGAGACTATTTTGGTCACCAATGATGAACCTCTGAATGTTGCACCTGCATTGAGTGCAAGTTGGATACATGATATTGTTGGATGTTTTGATTGTGTTACCGATATGTGGTTGTCATTAATTTCAACACTATTAGTAATTGGTGTATTGAACACTGGTACACTTTGACCCAAATTTTGACGAACGTTCGTCGGAATTTCGACGACCGTTTGTCGGTATTATTTCATCAAAATTTTGATGACATTTGAAACGTCAAAATTCTCACCCACCATCCATCAAAATTTCAATGAACTTTTGTCGAAATTTGGGTCAAAATGTACCAGTGGAAGGTTGTATATGTCAAGGATATTGAGAAATTTGTAAAAGAAAGTGTTGCAAGTTCCTAGTGGAACTGTGAAGGTGATGAAGGTGTCTTGTTTTGTACGTTGAATATTAGTTCTTGTGAATTAAATGGTTTGTGTTGAGTGTATCTAGTTCACCCTTCGGAAGTTTCAGAGATCCACGTGAATATTTGATCGTGCTGCGAACAGTTGGGTTCTGGTAGTATTTATGTGGGTTATGTTAGTGTTCCTGAGTGAAGTTTATGTGTTTCTGGTAATTTTTGTTGTTGTGGATGTTTCTCTATTAGTTCTTGTTGTTGTTGGATGTTTCTATATTGTGCTCTATCTTTGTGGTACGTCCACATTGATCAGTGTGCTCGTGGTCAAAGATTTTTCTCTATATGTTTGGATTTTCATGTTCTTGTTCAACATGATGATGGTAGCATGTTGTGGATCTTCGAGGTGAAATTAATTGAAGTCTTTTTGTGTTGGAGTTGTTAATTTGGGTCTCCAATATGTTGTGGCCGACCTTGGTGGTTTCGCATTGCAAATTTATTTGTAAATTTGGGCCAACATTGAAAATATGTTTTATATTTTTGGTCGACAGTTGTTGATGTAATCTCATGTTATGGATATATAAGAGCAATTGTTTCATTGGTGTAAATGTTGTTTTGTATGCTCAGTGTGCTCAGTGTGCTCCTATTTTTGGATGAGTGAATATCATTCAATTGCAAAGTAGAGTGTGAAGAAGATTGAGCAAAGTGTGAAGAAATTTAAGCGAAGAGTGAAGAAATTTTATTTGTACTTAACTGGAACTGTAATCAGGCTTATGTAGAAGTTATTTTCTCCATTCACAATTTGGATGGTTTTAATCCAAACCCTTTTTGGACAGTGAGTCCTCTTTTGTATTTGAGCAATGAGCTCTAGGCAATGTGCCTGAATGCATGTGCATTCCCATTATTTCTCATTATACTTTTAACAGGGTATAATATTGTGGACTAACATCCACCGTGGTTTTTCCCCTAACAAGGTTTCCATGTAAAATCTTGATGTTCTTTGTGTTTCTAATGTGTTGATGGTTCATGGTTTATTATTCATTCATTAGATCTAAAATTATGTTAAGTTTGAAAAAGTTTAAATATTTTGTGACAATTGATTCGCCCCCCCTCTCAGTTGTTTGTCCTTATTTTTCCAACAATTGGTATCAAAGCAAGTTCCTCTGAAGAAGTTTAAAAGCTTGAGGTGATATGAGATGGCATCATACAAGAAGGACAGTCCTAAATTTGATGGAACAAACTACTAATTGTGGAAAGCTAGGATGGAGTGTCATTTGAAATGTATTGTGAACCTTTCTAGAAAATTACAAAGAACAGATATGCTATTCCTATGAATGGTCCTTCCTCTACTGATGAGATTAAAGAGGTTGAGAATAATGTTTGGGCTATGGAAGCTTTGTTGAGTGCTTTAACAGATTAAGAAATGACAAATGTGTTAGGTCTGAAGATAGCTCATGAGATGTGCAAGAATCTGGAAACTTTGTATGAAGGAGATGCACATTTGAAGATGGCTAAGCTACAGAGTTTGAAAGGCAAGTATGAAAATATGAAGATGGGTGAAGATGAAAATATTTCTTCTTTTATGCAAAGAGTAAATGAACTAGTGATAGGTATTAGATGTGTTGGTGGTATTCTGGATGAGGAAGAAATTATGGATAAGGTGCTCAGATCATTGCCCCCCACCTACAAAGAAAAGGCTAATGCTATTGAAGAAACCAGATCATTGATGAATGTGACAAGAGACACACTGATTGGAAAACTTGTTGCCTTTGAGTTGAGCAAATTTGGTGATTTTGTTCCCAAGATTGAAATTGCATTTGAGGCTACTATATCCAAAAGAAACAAGCAAAGATATGATCAGGGAGAGAATTCAAGAAAGACATTCAAGTATGAGGAAGAAATGAAATAGCTTGAAGATGAATAAAGAGAAGTAGAAGAGTTGGAAGCACTAATTGTGAAGAAAGAAGGTAGAGGACAGGGTAAGTATAAAGGAAAGTTTCCTCTCAAATTTTTTTCTTGCAGTAAAATAGGTCATTTTGCATCAGGGTGTCCTAAAAAAGTCTCTAGATCTAAGCCTTACAAATCTAGATTCCAAAATAAATGTTATTTTTCTGAAGGAGTGACTGATGATGAATCTGATAAAGATAATGGAAATGAAGATTATTGGGTTTTCATTGCTATCAAGGAAAATAATCTTGTGGCTATTGAATCTACTACAATTGAGAAAGCTCTTGCAGCCTGAATTGAAGAAAAGGATGAGTGGGTCATTAACAGTGGATGCTCACATCATATGACTGGTGATAAAAGAAAATTTATAAGTCTAGAGACATATGACGGTGGGGTTGTAATATTTGGAGATAACAATGCTTGTGTGATTCATGGCAGAGGATCTATTTGTCTTAGTGGTAAGCATAAAACTAATGATGTTCTTTATGTTGAAGGCTTGAAACACAATCTGTTAAGTGTTGGAAAGATGGTGGACAAGGGTTATGATCTTCAGTTCAAAGATGGAAGATGCAGTATATTTGGAAGTTCTAGAAATGTGATTGCTTTAGGTAAATAGACAAAAGGTAATATTTTTCACCTGAATGCTGCTAGTGAAAGTTGGTTATGGCATAGAAGGTTGTGTCATGTGAATTTTGATAACATAGTCAAAATAAGTTCCACTCAAGCAGTAAGAGGTCTACTTAAGCTAGTGAAGCCTACTAGCACAATTTTCAAGGAGTTTCGGATGGGAAAATAGACTAGAGTTTTCTTTCAAAGCAAACAGCATAACTCAAATGGAATACTGGAGCTACTACATATTGATCTATGCAGTCCCTCCAGAGTCAAAAGTCTCCATGGTGAAAGGTACTTTATGTTAATTATTGATGATTACTCTAGAATGATATGGGTTGTTTTCTTAAGAGAAAAATGTGAAGCATTAGAAAAGTTCAAAAGCTTCAAAGTTACGGAAGAGAATAAGAAAGGTCTGAAAATAAAATGCTTAAGGTCAGACAAAGGTAGTGAGTTTAGCTCTAGGGAGTTTAATTCTTTTTGTAATGAGCATGGAATCAGAAGATAGTTATTTTCTCCTCGAACCCCTCAACAAAATGGAGTTGCAAAGAGAAAGAAGAGAACAATATTGGATGCTACTAGAACAATGATGATTGAAGGAAATGTGCCTCACATCTATTGGAGTGAATTTGTAAGCACTGTTATGTACACTTTGAACTGGGTAAATGTAAATGGTAATTTTGGTAAGACTCCTTTTGAACTATAGTTTGGATATAAGCCTATTGTAAGGTATTTCAAAATCTTTGGAAGAAAATGATACATCAAAAGAGATAATGATATAGGAAAGTTTGATGCAAGAAGTGATGAAGGACTCTTTCTAAGTTACTCCACTAGAAGCAAGGCCTACCAGTACCACAATAGAAGACTAAGAAAAATGGTTAAGAGTGCAAATGTCCGAGTTGATGAGGATTCTACTAAATCATCCAGATATTGTGGATATGATTCAAATGAAAACAATACAAACAAAGGGAAGAATGTTTAGACACATAATCAACTTCAAATTGTGCCATATGTTCCTTTTGTTCTAGTAAATCAAGGTAGTCAGGAAACAAAGACAAGTGCAAGTACAGAAGAAAGAGTAGAAGAATCAAAAGTTCAAGAGAATCCTAAAACTCTGAGGTATGTAAAGCTAAATAATTCTGAAAATCAAATTATAGGAGACAAGAATAAAGGTGTGCAAACTAGAAGAAAGATTGATGAAGAGTATTGCCTAATATCCAAGATTCAACCTAAAGATGTAAATGAAGCTTGCAATGATGAACATTGGATGGAAGCTATGAAGGAAGAATTAATGCAGATTGAAAAAAATAATACATGGGTACTCGTTCCTAGACCTAAAGATAAAAATGTGATTGGTACTAAATGGGTCTTTCGGAATAAGCTGAATGAACAAGGAGAAGTGGTCTGAAATAAAGCAAGATTGGTATGTAAAGGGTATTCACAAATGGAAGGTATTGATTTTCAAGAAACATTTGCCCCTGTTGCCAGAATTGAAGTTGTAAGGTTATTTCTTTCTTATGCTACATATAAGAACTACAAAGTCTATCAAATGGATGTGAAGTCTGCTTTTTTGAATGGTGAGCTAGAAGAAGAAGTATACATTGAACAGTTGGATGGATTTCAACTGACTGATGAGGAAAAAATGGTTTATCGATTGAAGAAAGCTTTGTATGGGCTCAAGCAAGCTCCTAGAGCCTAGTATGCTAGACTTGACAAATACTTATTAAAGCTTGGATTCAATAAAGGTACTGCTAACAGCAACTTGTATTTCAAATTGGGTCATGACAAGAGTTAATTATTGAAGTCTTTGTTGATGACATTATTTTTGGAGGAGATGATAATTTATGTATGAAGATTGTTGATGAAATGAAGAATGAATTTGAGATGAGTATGATTGGAGAGATGAAGTTCTTTTTGGGATCGCAAGCTACTCGGTTATAAAAGGGAATCTATATATCTCAGTCCAAATATGTGAGAGAGTTGTTGAAGAAGTTTGGCATGGATGACTCAAAACCTTTTGGTACCCCCATGGTAACTGGATGCAAATTAACATAGAATGATGATTCTCATAAGGAAAATCAAACAAGATACAGATCAATGATTGGTGGATTTATCTACTCAACTCAGACCAAACCAAACATTGTGAATGTTGTATGTATGGTTGCTAGATTTCAGCCTGATCCAAAAGGGTCTCGTGTGACTGTTGTAAAGAGAATCTTTAGATATCTGAAAGGAACAATTGATTTTGAACTTTGGTATCCTAAGGATGATGATCTTACTTTGAATGCATATACTGATGTGGATTGGGAAGGAGATGTAGATGATAGGAAGAGTACGAGTGGTGGTGCTTTCTTCCTAGGGAAGAAGCTGGTGTCTTGGTTGAGAAAAAAATAGAATTCCATTTCTCTATCTACTGTTGAGGCAAAGTATATTGTTGTTGCAAAAAATTATACTCAAGTGATGTGGATGAAAGAGATGCTGAAAGATATTAGAGTAGTATATGATGAACCTATTGCCATATACTATGAAAACTCAAGTGCTATTAACATTTCAAAGAATTTGGTGCTACACTCTAAGACCAAGCATATATCAATCAAGTTCCACTTTCTAAGGGAAAAATTAAGTGAGAAAGAAGTTAGACTAGAGTATTTACCTAGTAAAGAGAAAATTGCAGACATTTTCACTAAACCATTGTTGAAGGATAATTTTGAGTACCTCAAAGGGATGCTAGGGGTAATTTCCCCTCCTGATATAAACTAAAGATGCATTTATTTGCATCAATTCGTGAATTTCATGATCATATTCTAATCCAAATTTATGTTTTTTTGGTTGCTACTCAGGGGGAGTAGTCAAATGTGCAGATATGTGGTTCATATCTTGTATGTGGAAAGATAATTTGTATCCTTGTCATTCATGTCAAAGAGGGAGAAGTGCAATGTGAAAAATCCTTTAGGGGGAGAAGATCAATTGAGAAAGAAGAGTAAGAATCTAATGAGGAGTGAGTGTTGTTTGAGAGTTGGGTTGATGGTGTTTTTCACATTATGTTGCCATCAATGCCAAAGGGGGGAGATTGTTGGATTTTGTGATTGTGTTACTGATATGTGGTTGTCATTGATGTCAACACTATTAGAAATTAGTGTACTGTAAGTGTGAAGAAGTTTGAGTGAAGAGTGAAGAAATTTTTTTGTGCTTAACTAGAACTATAATTAGGCTTATGTAGAAGCTATTTTCTCAGTTCACAATTTGGATGGTTTTAATCCAAACCCTTTTTGGGTAGTGAGTCCTCTTTTGTATTTGAGAAATGAGCTCTAGGCAGTGTGCCTAAATGTATGTGCATTCCCATTATTTCTCATTATACTTTTAACAAGGTATAATATTGTGGACTAACATCCACTGTGGTTTTTCCCCTAACAAGGTTTCCACGTAAAAATATTGGTGTTCTTTGTGTTTCTGATGTGTTTATTGTTCATGGTTTATTATTCATTCATTAAATCTAAAATTAAGTTAAGTTTGAAAAGTTTAAATATTTTGTGACAACTGATTCACCCCCCCCCTCTCAATTGTTTGTCCTTGTTTTTCCAACAAATGTGACTCATTTCTTACAAACTAGTGAGTGTCCACCTAGTTTAGATAAGGCTAAGAGGAGATATTTCAGACTGTAGTCTATCCTCTATGTGTTGGTTGATAATGTTCTTTTTAGAAAGGACCTTAATGGTGTGTTTTTAAGGTGTATTGATCATGATCAAGTCGATAAATTGCTTTTATGAGCTCCATGACGAAACTGCTCATGGTCATTTCCCCTGAGAACCACTGCATGGAAGATGATGAGAGTGGGCTACTATTGGCCAAGCTTATTTAAGGATGCCCATGCTTGGGCAAGAAAATGTGTGAAATGTTCCATTTTTGCAGGCAAAGAGAGGCTACCAGCTTTACCTTTGCAGCCAATTCAAGTGGAACAACCCTTCATGAGATGGGGCATTGATTTCATAGGTGCCATTAACCCACCTTCAAGTGCAAGTCACTAGTGGGTACTTACTTCAACTGATTACTTTACTTGAGATGGACTAAATTAGTGGCTTTGAAAGAAGCCAATGAAAGTGTTATTTTAAATTTTTATGATGATTTAGTAACTAGGTTTGGAGTACCTGAATCAATCATTTCAGATAATACTTTAGCATTTGTTGGATTTAGAGTGAGTGATTGGACTGTCAGGAATGACATTCATTTGAATACGTCATCAAATTATTACCCACAAGGTAATGGTTTGGCAGAATCAACAAACAAGAACCTGATAAGGATTATTAAAAGAATCATGGAGGATAATTAGAGAACTTGGAACATTAAATTGAAATATGCCTTGTGGGCTAATAGAATAACTACCAAAAGGTCCATTGGAAACTCCCCATATGTGTTGGTTTACGGTAAGGAGGTAAGATTTCCTTTTATCTATGGAGCTTCCAACTCTTGATATTATGAACCAGCTAGAGATGTTTTAGGAAAATGACCCAATGTAAATTAGGTATGCTCATCTCATGGAGCTAGAAGATATAAGAGATAAGACAATGAAGTCCTTGGATTATCATCAACTCCAAACAAAAAGAGTCTTTGGTAAGAAAGTAACACCCAGAGTATTCAAAGAGGGTGATGTTGTGCTCAAATGGGATGAATTGAAAAGTAGGCCAGAAAAGCACTCCAAGTTTGCATGTGGAGTGGCCCATTTGTTATTACAAAATGTAAAGAGCACAATGCATTCCAGCTATCAAAGATGGATGAAGAAATTTTTCCTATCCTAGTTAATGGGATACACCTCAAACAAGTGTTTTGAGGTTTAATTTGTATTGTATATGCTAGATGAGAAGTTTTGCTTTCAATAAGTGTTGTTGCACCATAGTTTAGATGCAATTTTTCAATTCCCTTAAGTGTTGTTCAACACAGTTAGGTAGTATTCCTTCTGAAGTTTTGGTATTTGACTAAATTCCCAAGGTATCATGCACTAATCAGTGAGTTACAATAATGTATAGGATTGTTTTCAAGTTGTGTCATCTTTTAGATGACTTAGTACCCAATGGAAAATCTTCAGGAAATTGGTCAAGATGTTTAGCAAGAAAACATATAACAGATGTTGCAAAAAATGTTACCTATTTTAGCAACTAGCTCAAATAGGTAGAATTGTTATGTTTTACAAGTGAAAAGATGGTACATTTTAACTCTACTATGTCACATTCATGTGCATAAAGGGGAAAAAAAATAGAATATTACATTACTACATTGCATTATGCAAATGCATATAACATAGGAAAAAGTGCACAATCCTTTCAAAGTTGTAATCTTTATTGATAATATACAGGTATCATGTCCCACGTGAGACTAACTGTATGAATGCGTATAATGGAAAACATTATATATTTATAGATAAAAAAAGAAAAGAATGCACATAAAGTGAAAGGGGACCCGTCATTTCCTTGATTACAAATCTCGGTTGCTTTTTTCTACAACATCTTCATTCCCTCTTGCTTGTCTTCCTATCTCTCCTTGTTCCTATGTTCCCTGCATCTGTATGAAAGTGATGTTAGATCAATGAAGGATCACCAGTCAAAATATTTGCATACATCTATAAACATATAATTTGATCCTCATGTGCATTCAAAAATCTAAGCATACCATAGATGTTCAGGAAAACAAGGGATTATCAAATACATCTATCATATGCTTGTTTGTATCTAACATGTTTGCTTCTTGTGCATGTATAGGTGAAATCCTTGTTACTATTTTGATTCATTTGATGAAAGCATGTGGGATAAAATGTGGGTCCTACAAGGGTTGAGCCCAACTTTCTACCTTATTGTGCTTTAAAGAGGCATAGAAACGTAAATCATCTCCTTATGGTTCACTCAAGCAAGCACACATCATTTATGATAGTGAGATTTTAGTCACTGTCATAGGTGACATATACTTTTTCAAGGTAATCATAAAGGATGTATACAATATCATGTATCAAAAAAGATTAAAGAAATGTAATGATGTACTATTTCATGAAGGCACAACATGAACATACATGTGTTTATGAGACAACATGAATCAACAAATGTAATCAGGTACTAGCATAAATGAAATGGAAACAACATACTCATCAGTGACATGAAATATAAGCATTAGTCTCAACATGGTACAACCAGTGATTCATGATCATATTCCATGGTTCATTTGAGTGACAGTCATGATTAAGTGTCAATCATCTTATAATAGTCTTTAATAATAGTTCTTAGAGAGGAAATGGTGGAGCTCTATCGCTTTTTCTTATAATAGAAGTGTCATGTAAAAATATGAATATAGGCATATTGCAAAAAAGCATTTACAATGAAGAAAATGATTCAAGAACTTTATGAGATAATGCATAGATATTTTTCACTGGTAAATGACAATGCCTAATATGTAGCTTGATAGTGACATGTGGTAGCCTAATCCATGGCTACATGGCCTCATGATAGTCAAACATTGTTCTTCAAGTTCATTTTTTATAGTGATTATGATTGTCGAGAAAGAGACCTAAAAGCAGGCTTAGTAAAGAGATAGCTATAGTCATGGTAGTCTACAAATAAGAGGCAATTTCAAGCCATAAGCATAGTCATTCTTTATCAAGGAAACTGGGACTATTACTGAGTACAACTTCAATTGTTGAAAGAAGGCACAACACAAATACAATGGGTGAAGAGTATACAGTTATCTCAACCATCAACATGGGAAAATGGTTGTTGTTTGCAGTATCAAAGAGTGACTTTTTAACTGGCAACTTAATAAAGAAATTACAATGAGACAAAAAGCAATTTTCTCTTTTCATTCCAGAATATGTGGAGCTAAGATCATGTTACAAATACAAAGAAAATTGAAATTTCTATTACATCTACAATTTCAGAAAGAGAATATATTGTGTAGATAGGTAAAAATCCAAAGGTTTAAATGTGTTGAAAACAGTAAACTAATTAAATCCTATCAAGCACCATGAAGCACAAACTAGAATGAAAATGCAAATAAATGAAAGATATGCAAACCCATTTTCAACTAGACGTGATTGATCTCCATAGCTCTTCTCCAACTGCACAAGGATGCAAGATTTTGAAGGTTGATTGTTGAACGAATATTGGTTGCTCAATTCTGCAGCATAACGACCTGATGAAGATGATAGATGGCGATGGATGGAAGATAGAAGAATGATTTTGACAACATAAGGATGTCTGAAGAATGTCCTCAAAATGGCTTGTGAAAGGTTAGATTTATAGATTTTCGATGTGGACAGAGATAAGATTTGATAAGATTGATAAAGATATGATTTTTGACAAAAGAGGAAATACAATGAGATGAGATAAGATTTTCAAAAGATAGAAAGATTTTGATTTATTGTTTTAAAGGAATTAAAACAAGATAAGATAAGATGTGAAAAGATAGAAAGATTTTGATTCTCTTTCAAAGGAAATAAATCCTGAAAAAGATGAGAAGGATAATTGATGAATTATCTAATTAAATAAATTAATTAGATACACATGAGTTTAGATTTTGGAAAGAAAGACAGAGGATCCTTTTAATATTTTATTAATTAAATAAATATTTGATTTATTTAATTAATGTTGGATTTATGATTTCATTAATTAAATAATATAAATTATTGAATTAACATTAGAAGAATTAATAGAAATGATTTAATTAATTAAATAATATAAATTATTTAATTAACATTAGAGGAATGGATGGAAATGATTTAATTAATTAAATAATATAAATTATTTAATTAACATTAGAGGAATGGATGAAAATGATTTAATTAATTAAATAATATAAATTATTTAATTAACATTAAAGGAATTGATGAATTATACATAGGAAGGGAATAAATGAAATTAGTCAAATAAATAAGATTTATTTAACTAATTTCATTTATTCCATGGGTACCTAGGGCAAAACATGATACAAGGTGTCTAAATGATGCAATGTTTTGACAAGGTATCGTAAGAGGACAATTTTTTGATGTCGACATTTTTCCCCTCTTTGAGATGATGTTCAAGATGATGAGATTTGTGTTAAGTAACATCATTTCAAAGAAGTTAAGGTATGGATAGAGGAAAATGGATAATGATATAAAGATAGGATGATGATGGAATGATGATGCCCCCTTGAGAGGATAGGTGGGTTGAACAAACACGGGTAGGCTCTCGAAATGAAAAGATAAAGGGTGGGATAAGATGAATAATGCAAGATAGAAAGTGGATGAAGGAGATGAATGATACGCTATGCTAAAATGAAGGTGAGAAACCATGATTTTTGATATAGCCCTAGACGTTATGTACCAAGATATAAGGACCAAGGTGACAATGTGTCTCATGCCCCAGCGTAATACAACCTTGTCTAGACGTAGGAGGAAGTAAACTTAGAGCAGTAAAGTCCTAATGCACAAAAGGTATTATGTGACCTTAGATGCAAAGGATAATGTAAAAAGATATTCCAACACACACAAGATATGAATATTACCTGGAATGATACGGATTTGATTCAAATGCAAGATAAAATGATAACACACACAAGCAAACAAGCAAGCATGCACAAATGATACAAAAAACAAACAAGGAATTTCCCCTTCCAAGCTGTAAACTATTGATTGATTGATTGATTGATTGATGATGATGATAGTGTTGTCATTGTCGGGAGCGACATATCCCTAGAGCAACACAAGGATGATGATAATTGATTGATTGGTTGGTTGATTTGGTTTACGACAAGATTAGGATCAAGACCAAAGGATGTGATTGGTTAATTTGATAAGATTGATTGACTTGATTGGTATGGATTAAGGATTGACTTGCATTTGGATTATTGCTTGGATTGATTTGATTGATTTGTAGAAACGGTTTGTAATGATATGATGATTGATTGGATGACAGGATGTGATGAATTGAATACAAGAATTGATGTGATTGGAATGATTTAGGTTGAAGTGATTTGATTAGATGATTGATTGATTGAATTGATGAAGAAATGAATTGATTTGATGATAATGATTTGGTTTGATTAGAAGAAGTGATGTGATTTGATTTTATTGCTTGGATTTTTGTTGGCTATTTGATTTTTTGGATTTTTGAAATGTTTTGATTGTTTTGGATTTTTGAAATGTTTTGATTTTTTTTTGTATTTTTGAAATGTTTTGATTTTTTTGGACTTATGAAATGTTTTTTTTTGTTTTTTTGGATTTTTGAAACGTTTTGATGTTTCAAAGGATGAAAATTTGAGTATTCTTTGTGCTAGATACCAATGAAAAGGGGAAAACCAAGTCTAGGTGCAAGGAGATAGATAGGATAAGGGATAAAGGGCTCATGATATATGGATGGATGGAATGGATAGGTCACAGTGAATGAAATGGATGTATACATCATAGGAGAGAAAGGATGTGATTTCCAAAGACTATGTCACATAGGAATAACATGCCCCATTCTAGGTACAATACTTAGGATTTTTCATGACAAAGCTTATGACAATAGGATAATGATAGGCTTGTTTGGAAGGATGAGGTATGTCAAGAGATACCCAAAAAACATGTTTCAACATTTTTCCCCTATGTCTTCATCAAGAGAAAAAGGAGAAGGGTAGATAAGTGGACTTAATATGACAGGTATGTATGAATAGACTCAATATGATGGCTAAAGATGGCAGGTAGGATGGAAATGATATGATATGAAAATGATAGGTTGGATAGATAACACATTGTGCCCCCAAGTATAAGTGGCATAGAAGATCAACCTACACATGACGCCTATTTGCTAGGTTTTCATCATGGTACTTATCCAGGGTGCCTGTTTACCAGATTTTCACCGTTGGACAAAGGGATTTCTCTTTACTTTTTGTATTTTTTGTTTTTGTTTTTTTTTTATTTTTGTTTTTGTTTTTTTTGTCTTTTTGAATTTTTGGATAGGAGAAGGGGAATATGGATAAGATTGACTCAAGTGTCTAGTTGCATGAAAGGTGATAGTCCCACTAGATATGGATGTCATTGCATGGACCATGTCAAGTGCTCATAGATGTTGGTAAGGAATTGCATGAGTGTGAGATGGATTAGGTAGATGGCAGATTATGAGGTGGATTATGGAGGAAAATAGTTGATTATGATGTGGATTATGTAGGGAAGATGATAGGTATTATATGGGACTTATGAAAAAGATGAATGGGGAGGCTTTGCCAAAAGCATGGACCATAGGAAGGTGGTGGGGGAGATACGTAGGATAATGAGTGAAGGATGAGGAGATTGAGGTATGTGGAATTTTTTTCAAATGGAAGGGAACCATGACCAATGGTTGCACACACTATGACAAACGTTGAAACTTTTGATGTGGACGGGTTGTAGGAAGCAATGGAGATGTTTGCTTACGAGGTGGTGGATGAAGTGTTTTAGGTGCCCACATAGACTTTGTATTTTTATGATTTTTGTTTGGCTTGTGGGTTTTAGGAATTTGAGATTTTTGAATAGAATGTGCATTTTGGATGGAAGGGGATGGTTGGGATTTTTGTAATGTAGATTCCTCATTTGACTTGCTTTATTTTTGCTTAGGTACCCAAACCAATTTAGTTTTGGCCTTTACTTTTGGAGGTATGGGCTTATATAACTTTTCTAATGTATTTTTCTTTGACTTTTTGTATTGATGTCCTAAGGCATGAGAACCCTTAGGATTTTTTACTTTATAGGCAAAGGCATTGAAATTCTTGCTTTTGAATCCCATGGGTATGGTGGAATGGGTGGAAGCTTCATGTTTATACAATGTGTGCATTTTTTGGTCATGATTAGGAATGTTAGGGTATTTATGGATAAATGGATAAGAGGATTGACTGGTAGGGATATTAGGTGTTGGGAGAAGTGGAGGTAGATTAGATGGAGGGATATTAGGAGTTGGAAGCAATGGTGGAAGATTTGATGGAGGGATATTAGGAGTTGGAAGCAATGGTGGCAAAGTTGATGGTGGAAGGTGTATGGTCACATGCTTTTGACATTTGTAGGATGGTGGAGGTGGAATGGCAATATACGTTTTGGGTGTATGATAGGGATTATGATGGAAAGTGTACTTAGGATGCATGGAGGAAGTACCAACATCTTTAGGTTGTCCTTGGGGTGTAGTTCCAAGACCATAAGAGCGTGGAGGGACTTTGACATGGATGGGCTCCAAAATACCTTGTCCATGAAGGTCTAGACCTTTACCTTGGTGGTTCATATTTTGGAGTGTGCAATGGATAATGGGACTAGGTGTAGGTGAAACACTAGACACGAGTTCCTTATTGGATGGACAAAATGACGCAAGGGAAGATAATGGTTTTTGTTGTTCTAAGGAGGAACATTCATGAATGAGGGTGGAAAGAACAATAGGATATGATGGAGGACTTGCAATGGGGTCGATAGTGGGTGATGAGGGATCATTATGATATTGATTAGCATTGTGTTCACTTAGATCCAAGATATTTTTTTGATCTTCTATGTGTGCTTCGGAGGCATGTCTCTCATCAAGGGAAGTGGATGTTGATAGATCATGGATAGGACTAGGTGGAGGTGAATTTGGGATATCATTCTCATGGATGGGTATAGGATCAAGTTGCTCATGGATAGGCTCTTCATCATTATGGATATCATCTTGATCATAAAAATGATATAGATTATGGATAGGTTGGATGAAAAAGATTTGATCTTGATTAGGACTAGGGCTTGATGTTTCCACATGTTTGGGAGTAGACTCTTGATATAACTCTTGGGTTGCTTGAATGGAAGTGGAAGGGGATTTCTCATGGAGAGACTTGACATGTTCTTTATGGTCAACAACATAGGAGCATGAAAGAGGGTGACTTGGACTTATGACGGGAGACTCTTGAATTGGCTCAAGGGGTTGTGGACGACGTGGTTGACTTGAAGGACTTGGCATGATGTTTGAGGACGCTTTCGTATGTTCAAGTATATGTGTTGAATGACATGGCGACAGTTGATTCCTTTCTTGTAGCCCTTGGGTCACATCCTTTATAGGTGGATGGGTGGATTTAGGTAATCCCATCAATTTATTTTTTATATATCTATATTTAGGGGTGTGACTTGATTTAGAAAGTAAAGAGGCCAATGAATCAGGACTCGGATGTGGTGGCTTATGGATAGGCTTTTGATTGGATAGTGGTATGATATATTTAGAGGGTGAATGACCTAGATTAGTGTTCCCCTTGTCAATGGTTGCATTAGAACTTAAAGGTTCTTGATTTTGTTGCAATATAGAAGTTAAATTCACATGTGTTTGTCGTGATGTGGCTTGATAGGTTGATGTGGCATTGTCATGCAAAGAAGTGGATGGATTAGATTGGTATGAGGTGGAATGGTGATAATGAATGGATAGGGGATGATGTGGTGGTTTATGGATTTGACCAGTGGCCATGAGGTATTGGGCTTGTGCTAGGAGGTGCTAGATTTGAGGTGACTTGTGTGCTTGAAGTTTTTGTATTACGTCATGGAATTCGTGAATGATTTTTTGGGGTAAAGGTGTTTGAATTGTTTTAGCTGTGTGAAGCATGTTAACAACATCTTGTGTTATGTCTTCCAATGTTTTCATGGTGTAAAATGATGTTGATTGGATTAAAGAGATGATGATATTTAGGATAGGATATGGAATGACAAGATTGTATGATTTGGATGATGTGGCAAGTGTTTATTGGAATTTTGACTTGGGAACTACATAATATTTCACATGTAAATGCATAAACACACACACCAAAAACAATGATAAATTTTTCTTTGAAGATTAGATGTTATGATTAAGAAAACACTTGAATACACAACAACAAGCCCTATGACTATTCAAGTGAGGTATGGCCAATTAAGTCTCAAGCTAGTTTGCACAAGGTTGACTAAGGATGATTTGAAAGAAAAATCCTGCCACACAGTCGGGAGAAAGGGGTAACCGACCCTTCACCTTCACTTCCCAAAGGTATAAAGTTCTTTGGGGCTTAGCCAAGAGTGACAAGATTTCAACTCTCAAACAAGCGTGTCTTTCAATTCACACTTCGATTGAGGTTGTCCCTAGGGGTGATGAAATCCCCTTGCAGGCCTCCTATGAAGGGTTTGACAAAAACAAACCAAGTGAGGTGTTTGTGATCACACACGCACTTGATTCACACTCACAGTTGTTAATTAACCCTTAGAAAGGAAATGTGTGTCAAACAATTCAAGCACTTGTTCCTTTTAACCCCAAATCAAGATGTGATGAAAGACAATGATTAATTTTAGACCCAATTTTTGAAGTGTGATTGAAGACAAAATTCGTTTTAAGCCAATTTCAATGATGTGATCAAACAAGATTGATTTTATGCCCCAAATTGAAATGTGTGACAAACAAGATTAAGAGATTAAAAATGGAATGTGTGCACCTGATTATTCACTTTCCAAATTTTTGTTTTGATTGATCCCAACACTTTTCCAGCTCTGTATGATTCATCAACAAGTTACCAGGACAAAAAGAAAAAAAATATCAATGTGCTAGAACAAAAGCCATATGCGTTGAATAATATATGAGAATTTGAGAAATTTAACTCTGTCAAAGTTGATAAACACCTACACCATTGGATAGCTTATGAAATTCTACCCCATATCAAAAAAAAAAAAGCTCTAAAAAAGACCAAAAAATGACCAAGATATGGCCATTTTAAGATTAACTAAAAAAAATATTGAAACAGAGGTATATGCACTAAAACAGACCTCATATGTGCTAAAAAAAGTCTCATATGCGCTAAAAAAAATTCCTAGATGCGCTTCAAAAAACCTTATATGCGCTAAAAGAAGTCCTAAATGCACTAAAAAAAAAAAAAAAATTTACAAAAGTTTTTAATGAAATGGTATATGCGCCATTCTATTCCTTATAAGCACTGAAACAGTTCCTGGATGCGCCGAAACATCTCTAAATGCGCTGAAAGACCTGCAAAAGCACCATTAAAATCCCTGCAATACAAAGACCCTTAGATGCGCTATAGAAACTCCTGGATGCGCTAAAACAGAAATTTTTTCCAAAAATCCAAATTCCAGAACGCGAAATCCTGTCAGAAAACCTACAGATAAATGTTAAAAATAGGGCAAGGCCCCACTGTGGGTGCCAAAATGTAGATAGGTAAAAATCCAAAGGTTTAAATGTGTTGAAAACAATAAACTAATTAAATCCTATCAAGCACCATGAAGCACAAACTAGAATGAAAATGCAAATAAATGAAAGACATGCAAACCCATTTTCAACTAGACTTGATTGATCTCCATGGCTCTTCTCCACCTGCACAAGGATGCAATATTTCGAAGGTTGATTGTTGAAGAAATGTTGGTTGCTCAATTCTGCAGCATAACGACCTGATGAAGATGATAGATGGCAATGGATGGAAGATAGAAGAATGATTTTGGCAGCATAAGGATGTCTGAAGAATGTCCTCGAAATGGCTTGTGAAAGGTTAGATTTATAGATTTTCGATGTGGACAGAGATAAGATTTGATAAGATTGATAAGGATTTGATTTTTGACAAAAGAGGAAATACAATGAGATGAGATAAGATTTTCAAAAGATAGAAAGATTTTGATTTATTGTTTTAAAGGAATTAAAACAAGATAAGATAAGATGTGAAAAGATAGAAAGATTTTGATTCTCTTTCAAAGGAAATAAATCCTAAAAAGATGAGAAGGATAATTGATGAATTATCTAATTAAATAAATTAATTAGATACACATGAGTTTAGATTTTGGAAAGAAAGCGAGAGGATCCTTTTAAGATTTTATTAATTAAATAAATATTTGATTTATTTAATTAATGTTGGATTTATGATTTCATTAATTAAATAATATAAATTATTTAATTAGCATTAGAAGAATTAATAGAAATGATTTAATTAATTAAATAATATAAATTATTTAATTAACATTAGAGGAATGGATGGAAATGATTTAATTAATTAAATAATATAAATTATTTAATTAACATTAGAGGAATGGATGGAAATGATTTAATTAATTAAATAATATAAATTATTTAATGAACATTAGAGGAATTGATGAATTATACATAGGAAGGGAATAAATGAAATTAGTCAAATAAATAAGATTTATTTAACTAATTTCATTTATTCCATGGGTACCTAGGGCAAAACATGATACAAGGTGTCTAAATGATGCAATGTTTTGACAAGGTATCGTAAGAGGACAATTTTTTTATGTCTACATATTGAATGTCAGATGGAGGAGCTATGTAACAAGTGGAAGGCATTTGTTAAAATAATAAAAGCATCAACGATCAATGCATTGAAGCAACAAAAAAACCTTTGAGCTAGGGTTTCAAGAGTCAATCTTCGTCTATGGAGATAGAGTTTTTAGGATAACCTCAAGAATATTTGTGTCTAAATGAAGCTCAAAACTGAATGGAAGAGAAAATGTAAACCTTTGAGCTAGGGTTTCCAATTAAGTGAAACTATATTTCCAATAAATATAGAGGAGTCTACATGGAGGTTATCAAAATCATTTTTTGTGTTGTACAAAGGCTAAACTATGGCCATGTCAGAACTAAGAAGTGGATATACAAAGTAAAGTGCATTTTGGGTTCTTATGGTCACGACCATAAGAACTTATCTTTTCTCACATACATCAAGACCCATTTGGGTTTTTCCTTGAAATCACTAACGTAGTAAGAAATAGAAGGTTTCGAGCTAAGAAGGCCTAGAGAAAAATGAAAAAGACACTCAGAAACAACATATGATCGTGGCCATGAAGGGTTTCTAAACCCAAAAAGTGGTTAATGAGGAAAACGAAAGTAAAACTCAGAAAGAGTGAGATACATGAGTTATGTGTTGTTTTTGCATAAAAATTTATTGGAGAAGCCTCTTTTGTTCAAAAAATTTCCATGGAAGTCACCTACAAAAGCTCGAAGAAACCCTATGTTAGCACATGGAAACCTCCACAAGCTCAATGCCACAAATGAATGCTTTTGCAAATGTTTTGCATTGTTTTGTTGTTAGGGTTTCTACCCTAAGTCATACTGACAAATGACTAGGGCATTGTTTTTTTCCTTTTCATTTCGTGATTTTTGCAAATAAACTAATATGCCCGTGGGCTTTTATGCCTTAGTTATTTCCATGTCCCCTTATATGTGTAACCTTATGAGTCCTTTGGACTTGGATTATTTTTGCAATTCATCTCATACATAGTCGACCTTATATCTATTTTTTCATTCAATAAAATGTAAAGCATTTGATTAAGTGTTGTTATTATAAAACACTTAATCAAATTACTCTTTTAAGTACAAAAAATGAAAGAGTCATGCTTTTTCAAATGCACATATGGGTTGTTATTAGGCTTTCATACTTTGCAAGCATATAAGGGAGTTGAGAGAAGTTGGAAAACATATTCCAAGCATATAGGGAGTTTTCTTTCCCTTTTTGAGGCTTTTTGTAGCATTTTTGGAGCAATTTTGGGAGTTCTTAATGTTTGACATGGTCAAACTTGACTTTTTCCACACTTTGGAGCTCATTTGGGGAAGATCTAGTTGCTATATTTTAGGCTTTTTGGAGGCATCTGACCCAACTCTATTTCTAGAAATTTTTTTGGTGGGTTTTAGGAGGGAGTTGATGGATATAGTCACTTTTGTTGACTCATTCTACTCAGTTCCTATTATGCACTTTCTGATACTTAGTGACTTTTCAGTCCTTAGTTTTTGGCATACTTTTGTAACTCATTTTTGGATATGAAATACAATGAGGACCTTGGATATCATTTATTTTGAAGTTTTTTCCACTTATTCTTTGCATTATTGTGTGGATCCAATTGATTAATCAAGTTATTTGTGAGGTATTCTTCATTTCCTTATCACTTTGTCTCAGATTTTAATACCTTTATGCAAAAGTATGTTAATGTAGGTCGCAAACTGTGTCAAAGAATGTAAATGGATTTTAGATGTGGATTTATCTTCCTCCTAGGAGTCTGAACATTACGACCTCTTTGTGAATCACTTATGCAGAAGCATTTAGCAATGAGTTGTGCAAGTTTAATTTATGTCATTGTAGTCAAGTTTTTGTAGTGTGAGTTTTGTGTCCTATTTTAGTTAGTGTATCACCCTTTACTTTCATTATCAGTTTTCATTTAATGTTTTCTCTCTAGACCTTTTCCTTGAAAAGGCAGTAGAATAGCTTAGGTAGGTGATAACCATTTAGGAAGTCAGTCTTCTATGAAGGTTGATCTTTGTCTTCAAATCGCACACTTTGAGAGGTCTTCCAATGTTTCACTGAGTGGTTGAACAGGGTTCAACAAAGGGTGCACATTTAAGTGATAGCAAGTTCTTTGTTCACAATCTGATTTTGGAGAAATATATAGATTTTTATGTTAATTTCTTTATTGGTCAGGTTCAATTAACAACATTTCTATCTATAATGAGGAACAAAATCCACTAGAAAAATAGGACAAGGAAATATGCATAGGCAGAGAAAACTGTTGGTCTCCAAATACGGTGTCCTCATAGGAATCCTTCTACTTTTAAAGCATAGTTTAGAAGTATTAAGATTAAAGAAACTGTGAAGAATAAATATGATAATAACCTTCGATAATGTTTTGATCATTTCAAAGAGTAGGGCCCAGAATTGATCAGAAGAGCTTGGCATGCTTATGAGGAGAGGTACACTCCTCTTCCCATACACTTAAAAAGAAGAGAGGTGATTTCACCTATAAACATTTAGTGGTCCTACAAAAGAGTAGAAGCCTTGGTAGAAATTCTCAAGGAACTTAGAATTGATTGGATTGGAATGAGATACAAACCTTCATTACTTCATGGGCCACCCCCTGCAATACATACCACTTCAACATAGAATTTTGAAAATTTAAGGAATGGGAAGCAAGGGTTAAATTCAATAAAGGTTTCATGAGGAACCCTGAGGATCTAGATATAGAAGTAGAAGATTTGTATGACCTCAACACTAAATATGAAGGATTAAACAGGAACAGGGGAAATGTAGAATAGGGGACACAACAAAGAGCGGGAGGACCTACTCAAGATTAGGAAGGGGAGAAGTGATGAGGTAAAAATAACTTCATAAAAATAATAAACCAGTTACCCTTCCTTGTTTCTTCCAAGACATTTTCACCCTACCAATTATTTATCTTTAGGAGTAGTAATTGCTTAATTTTTGTGGAAAAGTGTATAATCTTTATTTCCTAAAATCAATTGAAATAAGTTGACTAGTGCTAACATAATGGTATAGTTTTTAGTATTGAAAAGGTTAATATGCACAGTTGGTCAATCATGCTCATAGTGGATTTGAAGTGGACTTCAAAGAAGTTGAAGAAAAGCATCAAAAGTCTAGGCATCAAAATTTGTGGAAGTACATGGTGGACCAAGTCTTTCAAATGTTTCTGTTATTTTTGTTCAAATACTTTATGACTTACTCTGAGTCTTTTTAATGCTTTGTATCATGGACCTAAGTCCATTAGTTAATTAAAATCTATTGAAGAATTTTTTAGTGGTGACCTTCACCACCTGAAATATAGGATTTTGTTACCAACTTTTGTATAAATATATAGCTGCCAAAAATAACGATATTAAATATCTTTATGTTGTTATACTATGTTCTTGAACTATGTTTTTTGAGTTATACTTTAATATAAATAAAAGAATCTTTTCCCATCTCATTTTGAGTTGTTAGTACTATGCAATGGAATTAACTTGGACATGGATTAATTTCAAGGATACAGAGTTTATGTGATGTGAGTTAAGTGAAGTAGCACCCAAGAGTTGGCCACTCAAGGGACTATAGGATAGAAATATAAGTATTTTATTTTTTAATTCAATTTTTTTCATTCTATACATGATAAGTGTGAGTGAATGTTGTTTATGAATGTTGAGATCTGTTAAGATAGTCCTACAAGTTGTAGTTTGAATTTATACTCATTAGTTATGTTAAGTGAAGTTCCAGAGCATCCACTCTGGTCACTAGTTGTAGGTTGTTAAGTTTTTTATTCATTGATAGTTAGACATTATTTTCATTGCAAGCATTATTTTCAAGTATTTTACATGCTTTCTAGCTTAATCATTTATGCCTTCTAGTATAATAATTTCAGTGCTTTCTAGTTTAGTCATTTTTATGCTTCCTAGATTAATAATTTCTTGCTTTCTAGTTTAGACAATTTCCATGATTTCTAGTTTAATGGCCTTTAGTTAAGTTTCATTTACAGTTGCTCCAAAATGTTTAGAAAACTTGAGAGAGAGTTAGATGAGAAGTTTCCTATTGCATACAGTCTTTGAACATGACCCGGTCGATACATTTAATGTAATTTTTCAACTAAAGAGGTAGGACCTAACAACATCCTATCACCCTTTTACCTAGATTTGAGTCAACTAGAGAGTCCAAACATTATAAATCTCAATAAAACTCTCCTAAAGGTGACCCAAATTTTATGGTAAAATCAAGATCACAACACAAGAGAATCATGGAGAAAACAAAAGTCACATTTACCTCAAGTGATCCTAATCCTTTATAATTTGATCCTAGAAGTCATGTCACCCCATCACAACAACCTTCATCTCTGTCATGGCCATATGAGATAGAGGACATAACAAACAATCCATTTGGACTTACCAAGGAGGAAATCTTGGAAGATCAAGCCTTAGAGAACATAGTTCATAATCCCCTTCTTTTGTTGCACAATCATTGACACAAGGCTTGAATTCATCCACTATTCCAATAACTCCATCCCTAAGGCTAAATCAAACATCATTACCTAGTATTGCAGCTAGTTTTGCTAAGGACTTTGTCCATACTCTTCCATTTGAAAGTAGCACATACTCTTCCATTTGAAAGTAGCACACTTGTGGGTACCCTTGATACCAATCCTTCATCCCAAACAACCACTTGGACACCAACATTTGGTGCTCCTCCCATTCCTAAGGATCTAAAACAACCATATAAATGAAATATGCTCCATTACTCCGCAACAACCTCAACATATCGAGGAAACCCCTCTTCATCCATACCCACAAGTACCACAAGTGTGCCCAACATCATTCAAGGTAGTGTAGAACAACTAGACCCAAAAGGGAAAGGAAGTACCCTCATGCAAAATCAGCCTTTAATACCACATGGGACCTCTTCATCTAATCCTCCCATTGATACATCAAACATAGTGGTTGTCCAAAACACATCTATCCCACCCATCATCAACCCACAACACAACAAACCCTTCATCATGAATCTTGTCAACCAAGTTAATACCTTGACCACATCTCAAACACAAGGGAATCTCCAAAATATCAGTCAAGGGAATCCTTTCAATTAGTGGGCTCAATTCCCTAATGTGCCCTTAACATCATCATTTTTAACAGCATCATCCTCATCTTTACCGTTTGTCCCCCAATTCATGCAAAATTGAATGGGACCTCAAACTTGCATTCCACTGCCACAATCCACTATCTTACAGGGAATGTTAAACCAAGGGAATTCCCAACCTCTCATCAACAATCCATAATCTACACAAAACATCAACACCCAAAACCCATCACAGATATTCCAACCATTGGTTGATCCTACATTGCAAGCACATTCCCTAGCTTTACAACAAGCACAACAGGCTTATCAACAAGCAGTCCAACATCAGCAACAACAAAAAACAACCTTAGTCACACAACAACAACAAGCAACCTTAACAGCATAATAACAACCACAAGCATCCTTAGTAGCACAACAAAAACAACAATCACAACAAGTAGCCCTAGCATCACAACAACAACAACAACAAGTAGCCTTAGTCACACAACAAGCAACCTTAGCAACACAACAACAATAGCAAGCACAAAAAGTAGGCTTAGCATCACAACAACATCGGCAACAACATCAAGCAGCCTTAGCAACACAACAAGCAGCCCTAGTAGCTCAACAATATGCCCAACAACAACAATTTCTCATGCAACAACAACAAGATTTATACTATAACCCTCAACAAAACATTGTTAACCCGAACACGTTAGGAACATATACACCTACACCATCATCACCTTATCCCACACCACCATACAACACATTATCATATCAAAATCCCACCATCCCACAATACACAACATATGTTCCTCCACCCAGCCCACAAGACGATATGGCATCACAACTCAAGGCTTTAACACAAGAAATGCAGGATATCCAAATGAGAAAAATGAAGAAACCCCATATACATAACCTATTCCCATATCCATTTGATTGAAAAATCACAATGGTACCATTCCCTCTCAGTTTTGAAATCCCCAAATTCAACAAATATAAAGGGAGGGGAAGCCCTGTGGACCATATCAAAGAGTTTAATGTCATGTGTATGGAGGTTTCCTATAACAAGTCCTATTTGATGTGCCTCTTCCCATGAAGTTTAACAGGTCCTACCATGGACTGGTTTTCTCAATTGCCTCTAGGTATCAAAACTTTCCAAGAAATCGTTGACAAATTCATAGATCACTTCTCCTTCAATCTTGACATGGATGTAAGATTTTTCCAATTTCTTGCAACTATGGAGACAAAGAGCGAGTAAAAGCAAGTGATAAGTTCTTGATGAACAACAAGTGGGAATTATCATAGAAAATCTAGATCTAGACCTATCCTTTCACTTGAAAATGCAATGCATCATGTCTTATGATGATTTTGTCCCAAGAGCCCTTAACATCAAGAGAGCTCTAATCTCACTGGGAAATACTCAAGCCTACAAAGGCAACTGTCCATCAACTAGTTCCAATGACAAGCCTCGTGAATGGGCTAAAAACAAGAACATGGTGAATAATGGAGTGCTAGATGCTAAGGTGGTCCTAAGTGCTCCTAGGCCAAACAACCATCAAATTGCTAACATTCAACTAACTATGCAACAAACAACACCACCACAAAACAATCAGGTTAATAACACCGAAATGCAATAGAGATGAACACCTAACAAGAAATACTATATGAAATACAAATACACCTAGTTGTCAGAACCTATTGAGACTCTCATGAAGAAATTGGTAGAGTCAAACCTGATAACACTTCCAAACTTCAAAAATTACCAAGAACCATAGGATAAACCACCTTGGTATAACAAAATATATCTTTGTGACTTTCACAAAATCAAAAGACACAAGATAGTGAATCGCATGTGACTCAAAAACATTATCCAAGATATTATAGAAAGCAATACCATATCTGTTGAGGTACCAGCCGATAATCAAGGTCCTGAGATATACAAGATCCCTATGCCCAAACATAGCAAAGGAAACAACAACAGGAAAGAAAAATATTATATACAAATGTGTAGCATACCTATTCCAATGTGGTTGCTTCTTGTGAAAGCATCATTACCGTTGTCACCATTAAAAGGCCTAGTGCAGAATGTGGATTCACCACATGGCATGGTAAATTCACAATCCAAGGAGTCCCATCTCAATCTAGGGTACACCCTACACATCCAACAACAAGCCCTAACAAGTATAATCTCTTAGATCAGCTTAAGAAGACCCCCGCATAGATTTGTATCTTAGAACTATCAAGGTTATCCCCCACACATAGGGAAATCTTAGAGGAAGCTTTGTCTACGTCATTTTTTCTCGAGGATATAGATACCAAATAATTTCAGGTTATGGTAGGGTATATCACTAATCATCTCCTCACCTTCTCAGAACAAGACCTACCATCATAGCCATCTCATAATCATGCTTTACACCTTGAGGTTATCATTCATAATAATAAAGTTAAAAGAGTCTTAGTAGATGGAGGTGCTGGTCAAAAAATTGTACCCTACAGTTGATCAAAAATTTGGCCTATTTAGAGGATACTATTAAGAAGATAAAAAGCATCACCATCAAAGCATATGATGACCAAGAATGGGTATCACAAGGTATCATCACACTACCCATCAAAGTGGGCCCCCTCATCATAGAAACTACATGCCAAGTGTTAGACCTTGATCTTCCCTACAATATCCTACTTGGTCTACCCTAGATTCATGCCCTAAAATTTGTAGCTTCAACCTACCATCAATGTGTAAAGTTTCCTTTCGAGGGTAGAGAAGTTAGTATCCATGGAGATCTTGAGCCTTTTTACTATTGCAAGAATCATGAGGCCAAGTTCTATACAATCCACCAAATACCCAAGAATGATGAAGGGCCTACAACTTCTACCTCATTTGCTGACCCATCATCCCTTGCATCTACCTCTGAAACAAAAGCACCCATTGTACAAAGCATACCCGACATCAAATTAGTGAACCAGGATGATGGTTGTGGAAACTATAAGCTAGCGAAGGATACATTTATGTTGGGAGAATTTCCTCTTTCTCCCAAATCTCATGGGAAACCCATACCTAACAACAACATCCCTGAAACTATCAAGATGGCAGCTACTACCTTCACCAAGTTGGGGGACATGAACAAAGAAGATTTCAACAAGGAGGATATCTCTAAACCGCTCTATCAAGATGAATGACCCATCCCCGTTCTTCCCATGGAAGATGACAACAAAGGCTTGTAGCTAATGAAGGGAATAGGCTATACCAAGAATGAGAAACTAGGACAAAATAACAATGGTTTTCTGGAACCTATCATTCTTGAGAAACACCCAAAGAATCTTGGCCTAGGTTGTACTACTAGAAAGGTTACCCTTATTGGAAAAGGTGCTTTTGCTAAACAGGTTGAGGCTTCCCCTTGGTTACAACATCATGTGATACTACCCTAGAAAAAATCTCCCTTGATGTTGCTGACCTATTTGAGAATAACTCCCTCTTCATGATATCTACATCATCCTTCACCCCAAGCAACCAACCAAATGAAATATGCCTAGTATACCAACAACTCATTGACTTAGACCAACAAGGACCACCAATTTTAGATTTATTCAAAAATGATGAAGAAATCTCAGAATTGATGGGACTCCATGAAAAATTACCATGAGTAGATCCCAAATTAGGCTTTGATATAGAGCTAGACAAAGGGGCATACTATGGGGAGATGATTGAATCCTTCAGTCTTAAAATGGATGACATGCAACTAACTTACAGATCTTTGAGTGAAAGCCACACTAACACTTTCTAATCTAAAAATAGTAAAAAGAATGGATGTATCTGAGTGTGAAAACCTCTCTCAAGTGCCCAAGGATGAGGGATTCAATCTCCCCCTTAGTTTTATGCATCCAAAAAAGTCAGTAGTTTTAGCGAAAAAGGCCACTCCAGTCAATGAAGGAACAAAAGAAGCACCCAAGATAACTTTCTATGCCAAATCCTTGTTGGATGAAGAACAGAAAAATCTAGCAACTTTCCTAAAAGAGCAAAGAGCTAACTTTGAATATTCATACACAGATATGTTAGGGCTTGATCTAGAAGTAGTTGTGCATCATCTAGCAGTCTATCTTGAAGCCAAACCAATAAAGAAAAAGCTAAAGAAAATGCACCCTCAGATAGCCCTCTTGGTTAAACTAGAGTTACAAAAGCTTCTTGACGTTGGATTCATCTGACCCATAGATTATCCTGAATGGGTTTCAAACCTGTTACAGTCTCCAAACCTACTGAGAGCATCATAATTTGCACTAGTTTCAGAGACTTAAACAAGGCATGTCTAAGGGATGATTTCCCTCTTCCTAACATCGACCTCATCATGGACTTAACAACCAGGCATGAAATTCTATCACTCATTGATGGTTTTTCAAGCTATAATCAAATCATGATCGCCAAGGAGGATCAACACAAAACTGCATTCACTTGTCCATGGGGTACATACTGCTGGAACATGATGTCATTTGGGCTAAAGAATATAGGAGCAACATATCAGAGAGCAATGGCCCTCATCTTTCATGATATAATCCACAAAAAAGTTGAATATTATGTGGAGGATATTTTGGAAAAATCAAAGAAAAGGAATAAATACATATAATTCTTAGGACCCATCTTTTACAGGCTTGAAGAGTACAAGGTACAACTAAACCCAAAAAAGTGTCTTTGGGGTTACAATAGGGAAGCTTCTTGGCTATATCATCTCATAAAGGGGGATAGAAATTGATCCAATAAATTTGAAATCCATCCTAGACATGGAACCACCACAAATATTAAAGCAGATGAGAGGGTTACAAGGAAGATTGCAGTCCATTTGTAGATTCATAATGCAGCTATCAAATAAAATCCACCCTTTTTTGCACCTTATCCATAGAGGAATAACTTACAAGTGGGATGAGAAGTGTGATAATTTTTTCTAACAAATCAAAGACTATCTATTGACACCTCTAGTGCTCATTCCGCCAATACCAAACAAACCATTGATCATGTATATCTCAGCAACATCAACAACACTAGGTGCTCTTCTAACACAAGATGATGAAAATGAAAAAGAAAGGGCTATCTACTACATCAATAGAACCTTGGTGGGCTATGAAATGAACTATTCATTCATTGAGAAAGCATGCTTAGCAGTTTCTTTTGCTTCAAAAAGTTCAGACACTACATGTTGTCACATCAAATCAAACTCATTGTAAAGATCAACCCATTGAAATATATGTTATCCAAAGTAACTCTCAATAGGAAAATGGCCAAATGGGAAATGATCTTGACTAAATTTGAAATAGATTATGTGGAGTGCAAGTAAATCAAAGGACAAGTGATTGTATTCAAACTAGCAGAGGCACCTATCTACACAAAGAATCCATGAATATCTGAATTCTTGGATGAATTAGTATTCCTTTTCAATGTAGAAAATCAGTGGAAGATGTACTTTGATGGATCATTCACCCAACATGGATCAGGGGTGGGTATTCTCTTTATCACCCCTACAGGAAATTGCATCCCAAATTCATACAAGCTATCATTTTCGTGTACTAACAACATTGTTGAGTACAAAGCCCTAATCACAAGTATAAGGATAATAATTCAATGGTAGATACAAGAGATGAAAGTCTACAGAGACCCACAGCTGGTTATCAACCAAGTCAATTACGACTACCAAACTAAGGATGATAAGCTTACTCCTTATAAAAACATGGTAGAAAATCTCAAAGACCTTTTCATTGATATAACTTTTTGTGAATATTCCTAGCATGAACAACTGAGCAATAGATGTTATGGAAAAAATTGGGTCATTGTTAGACATGCCGCACAATGTCCTGCAATGTGAATTCTTAGTATAATAACTTGTCGTACCAACTTTCAAAATCCTAGAATCTGAATTTGCACATGTCATTGTTGATCATGGATCCTCATGGTATCATGACATAGTCACCTTCCTAAGCAAAGGAACCCTCCCATCCGATATCACCTCCAACCTTAAAAAGAACTTTGTTAAGAAGGCATCCTGATTCATGATCTTAGGTGAGACCCTATACTATCATAGCATTGAGGGAACATTACTATGATATCTTAACCAAGAGGAAGCCTTAACCACTTTAAAAAAAGTACACGATGGAATATGTGGTTCTGATTCTACTAGTAAGAAACTATTGAGGATCAGGTACTACTAGCCAACCACGGAAAGAGAAGCCCATCAGTATGTGAAAAAGTGTGTCCAATGTCAATAGCATGGAGATTTGATTCATGCGCCAGCTCAAGAGTTGCACCCAATGGTCACACCTTGGCCTTTCTCATAGTGGGGCCTAGACCTCATGGGAAATATTACCCCAACCTCATCTAATGACTAAAAGTTTATCATAACAGTCATTAAGTACTTTACCAAGTGGGTTGAAGCTATTCCTATGACCTACATAATGGGAAATAAAATTACTAAGTTTATCCTAAACTACTTTATCTATCGTTATGGTGTTCCACAAACTCTTATCTCAAACAACAGAACACCCCTCAAGAACCAAGATGTGAAAGAGCTATGTCAAACATTAAACATCCAACACCGATTCTCTACCCCATATTACCCCCAGGGAAATGGTCAAGTTGAGGCTATGAATAGGACCATTCTAAAGATTCTAAAGAAAATGGTCAATGAAGCTATCCATGACTAGCATTTGCAGTTGAATCCTTCTCTTTGGGCCTATCAAACTAGTATTCGCATGCCTACCAATGCATCTTTTTCCTTGGTCTATGAATCAAAATCCATCCTACCTATTGAGGTTGAGCTTCCATCACTATGAGTATCACTACAAAACCTAATCATTGATAAGGAATACAAGGCATATCAGTTAAATGAGCTAGAATTCTTGGATGAGCATCGTCTTGATGCCCTTAATCACTTACAAGTACATCAAAACCGACTGAAACAAAGATATAACAAGAAGATCAAGTGTCGATCTTTCCAAGTAGGGGATATTGTCCTAAAGTAGAATCAAAAGAACCTTCCAAATCAAGATAGTAAAGGAAATTTTGAACCTAACTAGTTGGGTACCTTTGTCATCACAGCAAGCTATGGATCAAGAGCATATCAATTTTCAACACCTAAAGGTGAACCCTTTCAAAAACCAACCAACAGATTGCATCTTAAAATGTTTTATGCTTAGTCTTGAAAGGTGTAAATTTGAAAAATACAAAAAAAAAAACAAAAAATGATAAAAATCCAAAAAAATAAGAAAAGGGATTGAAAACAGTAAAGAAAAACAATCATCCTCTAGTGAAAACCACTTTGGTGGCACTTTGGGAAAGTACCTTGGTGAAAACTAGGAAAACAGGCACCTTGCGTAAATAAAGCACCTCCATCTACCTGGGCTCTTTATCTTATCATTCAATCCATCACATCATTCATCCTATTGATGTCCACCACCCATCTGTGTCCATATCATAGCTTGATGTTGTGAGGTATCATATCCCCTTAGTACTACTTGGTATATTCCAAAGGTTAGTTTTTCCTTCCTAAATTGAGGTAGTCTATCATATCACACTGGGGGAAATTCGTTATGAATTAGATCGAGTTCTTGTATATCTTAAGGTTATTAAAAATCATAATTCAAAAATCCCAAAAACATTTGTAAAACATTCATCAGAAAATCCAAAAACATTTGCAAAATCCTATACAACTAAAATCCCAAAAACATTTGTAAAAAAATCATTAGAAAATCTAAAAATCATAAAATTGTAAAGGAAAAATCCAAAACATCTTAAACACATCAAAATCCCTAAAAAGGTTGAACATCGAAAATCCAAAAATGTCACCTTGTCAAACTATGAGTCTTGAGCTTCAATGTAGGAAAGGCCATCATTGATGTGTCCCCAAGACACCCTAGGTCAATCCTTTAGGAGTCCATCATAATAAACTGGAAATCCATTAATTGTTTGTATCTCATCTTTAATAAATCATCTTATTTCTTCCATCTTGTTTCTACCCTAACCTAGTATCATGATAGTCAACAAAAATATCATCAATGGCATCCATCTTGCATTCACAAATCATCAACATGCATGCATCTTGCATAAACACAACATATCATAATATGAAAAACACATTCCATTACATTATCATTTAAGTTGTGAAGAATAATATAGATTTGTTATTCTAAGCATCCTAAATCATTGCATACATGTCATCAGCATACATTGCATCATATCATAAGCACAAACATTTGCATAAGCATACATAGCATGAACATCAGCACCATCAATACATCTATATGCATACATCATCACATCATAAAATGCATATAAAAATACACAACAAAAAAAATGCATACTCATCACATAAGCATATCATATCATCCATCCCATGGAATATCATATGAAAAGATACTGAAAAAAATATAACATTGCATTTGTTTCATAGATCATCATCACATATTGCATAAACATGAATAAAATGAAACGCATCCATCCATTATGTTTCATCCATACATGATCATAATATATAAGCATATCACATCATATCAACATCAAATGCATCCATACATTCATAAAGCATGAAATAAGACGAACACGTCACATCATATCGAATCTATATCATATCATATATATCAAAAAATGGTGATTGTCATAATAAAATATCTGATTTAGTGTTTGTATATCAATCAAAAGTACAATATCCACAAGGCTATCAAAAATGAGCCCATGAATGTATCTATGTATAGAGAATCAAGTGATAATAAAAAAGTGTATGTGCAAGAAAGCTAGACCTGATGGCTGCTCCCCTCACGAGGCTTTCTCTCTGGTTGATCCTTGACCCAAGGATGTACCCCACTTTGTTGCAAGTATGAGGAAGTTTGGTGGTGTTTTCATTAATGTTGCCATTGATGTCAACATAATTCAGTATATTGTAGATTGTGCATGTATAGTTGAGATACTGTTGAGATGTTATGAGTACATGGAACTATACTTATGATGTTGTAGATGTGCTGAATTGATGAGTTTCCAAATGCTATTGAAAAAATTAATAAAGAGTGAAGTTAGAGTTATAAATGTGTTCAAAATGTGCTCTAGTATGTGCTATGTGTTGATCCTATGCTTGTGCGGATCTGAAGGTTTTCTAATGGTGATCTAATGGTGATATCTCCTGAGTTGTAGCTTCTCATTTGATAGGATGTGAAATTTAAGTTCACCAATGTGTGAACCCTTCTGTCAGATTAAAGTCTATGCTCTTCAATCCTTCGTTGTTCTATTTTGAATCTTGTAGATCTAGAATATGTCTTATAATTGAGTTTTCTTTTTTCTCGCAAAGATGTTTATGGTTTGGTGATCTAGAAGTCAAGTTTTAGAGTTACTGTATCTGTTTGCACAGTCTGGATGGACTGATGGAAGGAGTTTGGTGTTCTAAGATTTTTGCACTTGTTGCGAACGTATCTGAAGGAACTTGAGATGTGTTCTCATGCATAATGAATCATGTTGTGTTGTTCACATGCTATCTTCCTGTTGGGAAGCTTGTACATCAATGTTCATTTGTGTTTTCATTAGGTTTGGCCGACCTAGTGTTTACACTTCATTTGAAGAATTAAATTTAATTAAGGAAGCATGTGGTTGATTTGAGACATTATTTTTTAGTCTTGGTTAAGTATTTTTATTGTTCCACTCTCATTCCTTTCCACCGGGGGAATGTTGAGTTGTTGACCTAATTTGAATTTATGAAATGAGGTTGTAGACATCTAAATTTGACCACTCCCATATGGTCAAATCCATCTCCTTTATTAGTCTATTTCATAGAATATCAATTAAATGATTTATTTAATTAATATTCCCTCTTTTGCATAAGGTTCCTAAAGTATTTAATTTAATAATTTAATACTTTACCTTTCATCCTTTCCTCTCTAAATTAAATAAATATATCAATTTATTTAATTTAGTCATTTAGTCTTTTTGAATTTAAATCAATTTTAAATTCCCTATTTTATCTCTCTTTGTCACATCCCTCATAATCATCTTCTAATATAGATTAATTTAATTAATCCATGATTAGGATGTGCACACCTTTACTCAGGATTAATGTCACATCCTCCATATTTGGCCACTTGTCTCTAATCTTTCATTAATCTTCTTAATCACCTATTTTCACAACCTTAATCTAATCCTCTTGCCATATTTAGTATGTCCTCCAAGTCAACCTTTCATAAGTGTTTTCTTTATTAAGCCTTGACCTCTTCCCCATGTGAATTAAAAATTCACATTTATTCATTTAATGTTCCCCTCTTCCCCATAAAGGTTGTTGGGAAATTCTAAATTCTCTCACTAATCACATCACTCACATGGGACAAGGACCTCCTTTATGAGGACCTTGTCTTTATCCTCAAGGTACTCCTAATCATGTGAATTTAAAATTCACATTTATTCCTCCAACAACTTCTCTCTCCCCCATGTTGATTAGTGAGGACTTTCTATAATTGCTCACTTATCACCATCCTTCCCACATGGGGACAAGAACTTCATTTTTGAGGAAATATTCCCCTAATCTCAAGGTACTTGCAAGTACCTCCACCTCACATGTCCTCTCTCCACCTCCCTTTCCACATGGAAAAATGTGAGGGCTTGTGAGTCTTCAACTCACCACATCCCTCCATCTTGCCCATGTTGGCTAAATGCTATCCATTGAATTCTTTAGAGATTCATCCCCTAAAATAGAGGATTTGATCTTATTTTCTCATTCATACATTACATTCAAGCATTCTACTCTCTCAACCTTAAGCATTTTGCATTCAACCTCCATTGTTGCATTTTGAAGTTTTCATTGCATCCATTCCATACACCCATCCAAATACCCAAATCTTTCATTGCATTCATCTTGCAATCTAGATCATTTTGCATATCATTTTCATCATATTTTCCATCAAGGAGCACACATTCAAGCTACATCAAAGGGCCAACCAAAAAGATCAACTTGGATAAGGCATATTTGTTGTTTCATCTTTCTTTTATTCAAGTTCAACTTAGGCCAATCTTGAAATGTGTGTTTTCCCCTTTGCATTTATGTCATTTTGCATCTTTTAGGACAAGAAATCACCCTGCACACATTTTTGGCACGCCTGGTGGGACCCACAAACGGATCTGTTACTTTCACGTTTTTTATTGTTTGAAATTTTGCAGGTTCAAGTTACACAGAGGTGACTCCACCCCTGACAGGGGCGATTCTACCCTCAAGCCAAGCAACCATTCCCTTAACAGAGGTGATTCTACCCTTGCAGAATCGCCCATCTATGAAATAGGGGAAAATCTACTCCCTATTTCCTGGATAGGCAACCCTACCCTCGAGACAGGCGACCCTGCCCTCAAGACAGTCAACCTTTCCCTTAAGACAAGCGACCCTGCCCTTAATAGGGGCAACTTTTCCCTCAACAGGGGTGACCCTTCCCTCAAGATAGGCAACCTTTCCCTCAACAGGGGTGACCCTGCCCTCAAGACAAGCAACCCTACCCTCAATAGGGGTGATTCTGCCCCAGAAAAAGGCAATTCTGAGGTAAACAATGACTTAAAGGGTTATTTCCAGAGTTTATTTCTTGTCATTTTTTTTAGTACTGACCCCCTAACTTGTTTTGTCGATGAATGTGCTTTTTTAAACTAATGTTTATGTAGTTGTTTCACATTTTTCCAAGGCTTGAGATCTAGACTACTAACAGTTTATTACAGAACGATCGGTCCTAGTGTAGCTAGTCTTGTTTGTTTGCTTGTTTTTCAAGCTAGTTAGGCACATAGATCTAATTAGGGGGAGTCAATATATTTTTTTGTTGTGCTTGAAAGTGGGCTATTGACGTATCCAATCCCCTTGCATCATTTGGCTATCCTGGGTGAAGAGAAATTGTAGTCCACTTAGTCATTTGTGTTACCTAGGAGGCACTAAACCATTCAATCTTTCCCCTTGTGCTTCATGCGAGTCTGGGGACTAGCTAAAAATGTTTAATGTCTTCTCTTAATGGGACCTGCTTGGGGATTTCATCGCCCCAAGGGATGATCCCAACCACATGTACCGGCAGGGTATATAAAGGGGGAGAGCCAAAGTTGTACTCCAATCCATTCACGTCGTGTCTGGTGAAGCGTCGAAGCTAGGGTGATACCTAGATAAGACGTAAAGATTTGGTCAAAGTTTCTAGTACCTCACTAGGGCTTCCAACTCACTCTTGTGATAGGCTGGTTTTCACGATTGTGCCTCACGTACCGTGCATGTATCGAGGACTCCCTAGTTTTCCTTGTTTAGCCTAGATAAAGGACCATGTTGGCCATACCCATCTTACTAATTTTAGGTTTGTGTTGTTTCAACTGTCTTCTTTGTGCAAAACCAGTGCATGTCTTTTTGGTCGAGTCAGTCTTTGCCTTCTATTTGTTGTTTGTTGTATTTTTGTCCTTTGTCGTAGTTATTTTTCATCCAAGTCAAGTCTGAAAGCTATTTAGGCGAGCCTATCACCTAGTTGGGTGATCTTCCACCCTAGTTGGGTGACCATGCATCCTAGTTGAGATTCATTTCCCCTAAGTTGGGCGACCTTGCACCCTATTTGGGCGATCTTGTACCCTAGTTGGGCAACCTTGCACCATAGTTAGGTGACCTTTCCCCCAAGTTGGGAGATTGTGCACCTTAGTTGGGTGACCTTTCCCCTAAGTTGGGAAACCTTTTACCCTAGTTGGGTGACCTTGCACCCTATTTGGGTGACCGTGCACCTTAGTTGGCCAACCTTGCATCCTAGTTGGGAGACCTTGCCCCTAAGTTGGGCGACCTTGCACCCTAGTTGGGCGATCTTCCACCCTAGTTGGGCAACCTTGCACCCTAGTTGGGAGACCTTTCCCCCAATTTGGGTGATCGTGCACCTTAGTTGGGTGACCTTGCATCCCAGTTGGGCAACCTTTCCCCTAAGTTGGGCGACCTTGCACCCTAGTTGGGTGACCTTGCACCTTAGTTGGGCGACCTTGCCCCTAAGTTGGGTGACCTTGCACCCTAGTTAGGAAACCTTACACCCTATTTGGGTGATCCTACACCCTAGTTGAGCAAATTTTCACCCTATTTTGGCAACCTTGCACCCATGTTAGGTGACCTTGCACCCTATTTGGGTGACCTTGCCACCCAGATAGGCGAATTTTCTCAAAGGCAGACCTTCATCCATCTTCTCGTCATCATCATTTCCATTCATCAACACTTTCTGAAATTCATCATTTCATCGACCAAATCACATAGGTGCATCTTATAAGATCATTAGAGTCCATATCCATCATCGGTTCATCAATCACAATCACTTAGACTTCATTTCAGGGGTTTTGATTTTGATGCAAAAACTTCCAGGGGCCATAACTTGACTCGGGTGTCTGTTTGGGCTAAAATTTTACAAGTGGTTGCACTATGAGGTGGCATGTGGATTCCCAATCTAGCCTCAGTCGGTTGGCCCATGTTTCTGCACATTTTCAGGGCTTCAAACTTTCATCTTGACCCTCAAAATCGCAATTTAACATTTTTTTCTAGTTTTTGAAAAATCATTTTTGTTAATAACTCAGATGCATGTCTCATATTTAGGGTGTTAGTTGGAAATTAATCCTACCTTATTTTTAAGAAGTTTTTGGGAAAAAACTAGACTCTTAAAAGTATGCCTATGAAATTTCCTAAAATAGCAAAATTTGACAATTTTTGAAAACTGCCAAATCTGGAAAAATTTGATTGCCAGCACCTTACATCATCTAGTTAAACCCATGAACTTGGTGTAGAATAAATCCCATCACATCCTCCAATCATCCTAATCTAATCTTCAATTCAATCCTAATCTGAGCTTTAATCTAATCCCAATCTAAGCTTAACCTAAATCCCAATCTAAGCTTTAGTCCATCTACATCCAAGATTTGTTGATATCAAAACAAATCTTAAGATCCCTTCTTCCATCTTCTTCAAATTCATCCTATTTATCCTTTCATTACCTTTTCATTCCTTCTAATCATTTTTTCCCATATTTTCAATCCATATCCATCTAATCTAACATCATGAATCCTTATCCTTCACCAATGCAACCAAAAATAGTAGTCAAGGGAAATCCCAATTACATTGATGGCAATAACGAGAGTCTTGTTGATCAAGAGGTATATGACATAGATCCCCTTGATGCTATAATTTCTATTAATCTTTCTCCAACCACTTTCCAAACTCTAATCACTCATCCAAACTATCCCATTACGCCTTCATCCAGGCCTAATAATGCTCTTTATGCTACCTCTAACAAAGGATATCCATTATCTTCCCCGTCTACATATTCATCATACCCTTCATCCACATCATTTTCTTATCCAACACCCACATCCTCTTATCTCAATCTATCATCCCAATCTTCCCATCCTAATCTACCATACCAATACTCCTATTACAATTCCCCATCCATGTCCCCCTATCCTAATCCTCCTTACCAGTCTGCCCATCCTAATCCTACATTCGGACACCTTTTTATCTTAATCCTACACCCCCATCAACCTATCCTAATCCAACATCCACATATTCCTATCTTAATCCATCATCCACGCCCTCCTATCCTAATCCACGACCCCAATCTTCCCATCCTATTGTATTATCGCAATACCTCTACTACAATACACCACCCTATCCTCTTGTCCTAATCCACCATCCATGTCCTATCCTAATTCACCACCCCAATCTTCCCATATTAATCCACCATCCCAATATTCCTATCTTAATTCCCCATCTACTTCCTCTAACATCAATCCACCATCCACGTCTTCCTATTCTAGTCTACTATCACAATATTCTTACCTTAACCCTCCATCTAATCTCGATCCCCCCACCAATCCTAATCCTACATCTACTCTTAGTCCTCCATCTAATCTCGTTACGAAATCTAATACTAGTCCACCAATCCATAATCCTAATCCTCCACTAATCCATATTCCTTCATCCACTCCTACCACGCCATCTAAGCATAGAATATCCACGATTCTCACTCCATAAGTTCTCCAAGGACTTATGACAAAGAAGACATCCCCAAATCCACACCTTGAAGTCGTGGAACCATACCATCCCAATCCATCATCCACAGTCACTAGTAATAAGACCCTTCTCCATCCCACCCTATCATTGTTGATACTACCCGTAGCACCACTCAAACCATTAAAACCATCAAACCCACTGCATCCATTGAACCCCCATCTCCTACTCCAAGAGCTTCCAAACCCATTGAAGATAATCAAATCCAATCCAATCCTCCTACTCCTATATCCACCCAATCCATAGAAGATATGCAAATCCAATCCACTCCTCCCACTCCTAGTATCACCAAAATCCATCCCCATGAACTTCATGAATCCTCCATCCTCCCATCTCCCCCACTTGAGGAGTCATGCCAAGAGCTTGATCCAAAGCATACCAACATATCCCCCTCTCCACATCAAGATCCTGGCACCCCATCCAGTCCATCTCAAGATCATAATATCCCATCCATTCCATTCCATGATCTCCTTGACGCTCAAGATCCAATTGCTCCATCTTAGGAGCCCTTATCACTTGTTGCAACAAATCTAGATCTTATCATATCACCTAATCCCTCTCCTGATACCTTACCACTCACTCCTTTTGATCAAGATGTTGTTTCCCCATCATCTCCATATCATGATCCTCCATTTTCGACTAGCCCTACCATCCCAACACCATGTTTATATCCCCTTGGTACTCTTGCATTCGTCCATGGTGGTTTTCTTGCAAAAGAGGAACCAAGCATATACGCCCCCCATCCTCCTCCATCTAATAATGGACTCACATCATGTTTCCAAAATAAGAAGCATCCTACCATAGAGAAAATGCTCAAGATCATGAATTATCAAGGAAAAGGTTTAGGCCTTCATGAGCAAGGTATTTTAGAGCCCATCCATGTCAAATAAAATCTATGTACACAAGGTCTTAGATATATCTCTCAAGACTCACAATCCAAAAAGGTTGGTACAACCTCTATATGTCCTCAACAAGCCTCCTCCAAAAGAATAATAGGGTCCTCTTGTCACTCCACAAAACCATTTGCCGCTATTCCCCCTCCATCATATAGCCTCAAAACAACCATCCATATTCCACCTTCATCTTCCAAATCCATTTTGGGTCCTTACATCCCTCCATCCACCATCTCCCATCCTTTGTCTACTCCATCTATTTTGGGTCCTTATGTCCCTCCATCCACCATCACACATCCTCCAACCACTAATTCCATTTTAGGCCCTTATACCCCACAATCACCCTCTCCATCCCATCCTATTCATCCTTTTATCCACCAATCACCTGTCCATGTCACCCATCATGAACATCCCACTCTCATATTCCCTAATCAGGATCAACAAGGGCATGTACCTACACATCCTTTGTCCACATATCATCCCCAAAATCCAACCTCCATCACTCCATTCATGTTTCCTTCATATCATCCATCTCCTCACACCCATCCCATTGCTATTAAAATCACTTTGGATGCTAAAGTAAAAAATGTATAAATCTAAATATCCACATGAATCTAAATCCTCTCATGTCTCCTTAAGAAGACATGTTGAAGAAAAGAAAAATCAAATCCAAAATCCAAATCCAACCCATAGGCCACAAAGACCCACCAAAGCAAATATCAAAACCATGTGGATCCCAAAGAAAAAATATGCAATGCCTTCAAATGAAAAATCTATAACAACATCCAAAGTTGCTAATCCAAAAGCTAATCATACACCCCTTCCATCTCCTAAATCTGTTTTGGGTCCTTATGTCCCAAAATTCACTATCCCATCTCCTCCATTATCCCCACATCATCCATCCATTAATCCTCCTATCCTTTCACGTCCACCACCATATGTTCCAATGTTGGTCTTGAATTCATCACCCCATCACACGCCTACCCCATCATTCCATCCATACACTTTCTAACATCCCATCCATTATCCCACATATCTCCCCCATCAAATCCCTTTAATACATTATCTTGCATAATCCATTTATCCTAATAAGGTTGTACTAACATCCAATAGTCATTTCACACATGGGCTCTAATACCTCGTATGGAACTTGATGCTTCAGTCCTTCATCCATCTTCTTATCACATATCTTCTAAATTCACTTATCCACATCCCTATCCTTATCCACCTCTATAGAACCCCAATCATATACCTGCACAAACACAAGAAACAAAGATAATATTAGATCAAATGCAAGTAAGAACCAAGATTCCCCATGAAATTCATTTTAAAAGCTCAAATAGGAATGAAAATGAAGAAAAATGAACCAAGAAAGCAATGAAATCCTATTTTAAGATGAAAACTCTCAATCCCATGGGGGAATTGGTGCCAATTTGATGTGGAAATTAGCCCTTTCCCAACTCCTATGCAAGCTTTGATGAAGATTAGTGGATAATTGAAGCTCCTTGACAAAATTTTGGCATAACCTTGCTATGAAACCATGAAAATGATGAACACTTGTTATTAAATGGATAAAATTATCTCTCAATGTGAAGAGAGTAACTTTTATCTAAGTTGTGTCTCCAAAATACGAAGAGAAGCCTTCTATAAATAGAAGAACAAGATGAAGGAATGAGAAAAATGGATGAATGTGGGATCATTCAACATCCAATGGGAAAGTTCCACTTGTCAAGATGTGAATGGAGGAAGCTTGAGCACATTTTGATGAATGTGCACAATAAATGAAATTAGGTGGAATTTGAAATTCATGAAATGACTTGTTCAAGGGAGAAAGGAATGAATTGAATGCCATTTGGCTCAATGCACAAGGACATGTAAGAGGAGATAAATGCTTTGTTGGAAGGACCAATCCACTTGGAGGGATTTTCAAATTTGGAGGAATATTCCCTTTTTCATCCCATGTTGAGAGAAAATGGGGATTTAATAAATTAATTAAATGTATTTTCATATCCAAGTGGCAAAATCTAGAGAAATGAGAATAATTAAGATTAAATTAATCAAGACTTGATTAATTTAATGAGGGATTAGGTGATGTGACAATTTAATTTATATTTATGGATTGATTTAAATCAAAGCTAAGAAGAATATGATTTAGATATTAATTAAATAAATATATTTTTATTTATTTAATTAAAGGGGATTGATGATGTTAGATTAAATTAAATAAGGATTGATTTAATTTAATTGACAAACTTTAGAGATTTAATCAAATAAAATGGTTTATTCAATTAAATAAAGAAAAGAGGGTTAATTAAATAAAATTGACTTATTCAATTAACATGAGAAAATGACTTAATTAGATAAACTGATTTATTCAATTAAGGGATGAATAGTTGATGACAAGATAAGAAGGTGATTTAGGATGAAACGATGTTAGTATATCAGGATCAACTGTGTCAGTATATTTTCCATGTCTACATTTTTCCCCTCTTTAAAGCAACCTACTTGCTATGTTGGTTCAAAGAATAAATGGTCTCGATCAAAAGTAAAAAAAAATGATTTTCAAAATTACCCCACTGCCACCCTGATGAGAGAAAACATGCCGATATATTGCCCCCTCAAGAGATCAGATGAAAATTTGGATTTTTTAGTGATCTCACAAAAAAAGAGGACAAGGTGCCCAATGGGTCCGAAAAAGGCTCTAGGACACGAAAAACATGATAAAATGTGAAAAATGATGCAAAACGACCCTCGATTGGGTAAAAACGGGATCGGGAGTCCAAAACCCTAGTTGGACGACTAAACGGGGTCAAAAAACCCTATTTTTCAAGTTTAAATAGGCCTTAGGGGGACCACTTTCAGTTCATTTACACACATCCTATTGAGATTCTACACTTTTGAGCTCTAACACCTTCGAGAGATGGCACAACAACAGCTTCCCTGACATATTTCAGACTGAGTACGGATGTACCAGAGGTTGTCTGGCACTGGACCACTAGTGAGTTAACTCGACTTGACCCTATTTTTTGATTTACATGTTCATTTATTCGCTTAGGAATTTAGGTCTTTCCTAGTGGCGGAATATTGTTACAAACTTTCTTTCGTTGTCGCGCGGCCTCAAAATGTGTCGCAATCGCGAATGGCGACGTCACGGCGCAGTTTGAAGTTTGGATTCAAACTCCAAACTGAAGCGCATATCAGAATAGCATCGCAGTGGGCCACTTTTCAAACTTAGGTTCAAGGTCACTCCTCAAACTACACCGTGGCGATGAAGTTTGGGCATTTAGGGGTCCTAGCGGTGTAGTTTGGAACTTTCAAATTGCGTTGCACCCTCAAAAAGGCTCGCATATGTTGTTTCAGGTACGACGAGGGAAACCAGGATCACGATTTTTCATGAAACTTGACACGGTGACTTTCTGGATGCAGGAGGAGGTCGAGATACTCCATTCATGTGAGCTCAGGTTCTCTATTCTTAGCAGATTGGTTGGGATGCACGAGAGACTACAGGAGCACTTGGGGGCGATTTCCCTCTGGTATATAGCATATGCACCACCAATTAGGACCCACTTGGGCATGATGACAACACTCATTGAGTGATGGCATAGCGAGACATCCTCTTTCCACCTTCTGAAAGGTGAGGCCATAGTCACACTCGAGGACATGTGGCACATCCTTAGATTACCCATCCACGGAGAGTAGGTTATACGATGTTAATGCATGGAGGGATGCCTATCATGATGTTATGGACCTTGATGAGATTATTTTCTGCGAGGGCCAGATCGAGCTAGAGTGGTATAGGCTCATTGTCTCTACTTTTTTATTGATTATTGCAGTTATTATTTCAGGTCTCATTGCACTAGATCAGCGGGGCCAATATTTTAGTCCTAGTTGGGGACTCACTTGGGAGTAGATGGTTCGACAATGGGTGTGCTTTGCTTTGGGGCCAATTCTTCTAGCCTCATTGTATAGAGATCTGCATGAGTTTGTATATGGTGATGGTAGAGCTATTGGGGCAAGAGTTACATTACTCCATATTTGGGCCTAGGAACACATTGTTGTGCTTTTCTTGAGAGGCATTGCAGTTGATATGGAGCCAGACGATCCAATTGTCTGGAGATACCGAAGCGGAGTGTAATTTACTTTTACAAGACAAACTGGCATTCCCCACTAGAGGAGGGTCCTAGATAACATGTAGGCCTTTACATGGCGGCCCTACCTTGGATTTCCAACATGGTATGATGATGCGCAATAGCTCTTCTTCACCTGACAAGACAGGCTCATGCAGGGGAGGGAGCATAACATGATAGAGAGGTACCTGCTAGGCCATGTGCAGTGACAATTCAGGGAGCCCCAGGATAGGCCTGATGACCAATATGTGGTGATATTTGTATGTACTACGAGGGAGTCATCTTGGGGTCACTACATTCCCACATAGGAGGCAATCGATTCATTTAGGCAGCTAGTGGCTAGGCCATGGCCTTATGATCAGGGGCAAGTAGATGTGGGAACCACCCAGGCTTACAGGGATTTGTTTTGACCTCCTCTTTGATTGGAAATACCAAGCACACCCTTTGCATGATGCAGGGCCAGAGGTAGAGGAGCAGGATGAGACCAAGGCCAAGGAGGCCATAGAGATGGAGACAGAGACGATGACCAAGGGGAGATGGACCACCACACAGCCAGTTCAAGATAGGGGTCAACAAGATCAGCCCCATCAGGATTCCCCAAGACAGGACTAGTACTAGGGGAGACAAGATGGACAGGACGGGCAGGACGGGCATGATGGTTAGCCACCACAGGATTAGGGACCTCCACACCACCTGATCAAAGGGATGCCCAAATATTGCAACTACAAGCTCAGGTGGTAGGCTTACAGGGATAGGTGGCTGCCTTTATGGCAGAGCGAGACCAGCTAAGACAGGAGAGGGATTAGAATGCCCAGCAGAGGCAGACTGCAGAGATTAGAGCTTCCCAAGAGACAGGCTACCGCCAACAGCTGGAGAGCATGTGTGCCTCTTCCTCCTAGAGTTTTGTTTCATGATGTGCATACAAGGAGGCGGTTAGAGAGGTCGACTATTACAAGGTTCACTATCATCAGGCCTTGCCCATAGCGTCCTGAGTCCCTAACTAGTCACAGCAAACAGGCTACAAAGCCCTGGAGGACCACAAAGAGAGACAACCTAGTAAGGGTGAGGGCAGCGAGCAAGGATAGGTATATTTATTGATCAGAGACAAGATTCTTTTGTGCCCCCTGGGCTCATTTTTTATAGCCTAGTGGAAATTTGTACTTTATGCATTTGATACACACTTGATCCAATTTTTTTGTACCCTGATAGTATATTTATTTTGATGATATATGAGATGAGATGATTCGATGATGATATGTCCTATTCTATTTTATGCTTTATGGATGGATCTTATTTCAATATGCGATGTCATGATTCTATCTTATGTATGTTGTTATACGATGTGATTTTATATGATGCTTATGTGATGATGATGGTATGCAATGTATGACCTTATGATATGGTAATGTGATGCAATGATCTATGGATGCATTATCTTTTTTTTTTCAGTATCTTTTCTTAGGCACTTTTTATGATGTACGCAAAATGTTATGATATGCAAATATTTAGACTAACAGATCTATATTATGCACTTAATAGATGATGATGAGATATATGCAATGTAATCTTCCCTTTTAGTACCTTTCTCATGTATGATATGACGATGCACCTATGATGTTATGATGATATGATACCTATGATGTGATGGATGTATGATGTATGGAATGATGTTTATCAAATGATATATGTAATGATGCATATGTTATGATATGATGTTTATGTTATGATATGCAAATGGATGATAAGTATGTGTATGATGCGATGGTTGGTTTGATGATGCATATGATATATGATGTACATAATACATTTATATGATTATGCAATGGATTTTTTTGAGATATGTCATATGATTTTAATAATATATATGGGATGGTCTCTTTTATGCTTATACGATGAATGCACGTATATGTTTTATGAGATGCTTAGAATGACCAATCTATATTATGTAATGATGGAAATGCAATGCATGTGATATGATTATTGATTTCTATATGATATGATATGCATTATGCAATATGCTGATGGTTTGTGGATGTAGGATGAATGCAATGGAAATAATGATTTGTGATTAACTGTCATGGTACCATGTTAGTGTGAAAAGAAGATAGCAAAAAACAAGAGACTCCAACAAGTCAAGAGATGATGATGATGATCGATTACCAAGGAGTTAGGATTTTAAAAGGGCCAATTACCTTATCTTTAATAGCACACATAGGTAGGATGCATCAAGGTATAAAGAACCAGGATGACATGGTACCTAGTGTGATGGACTTTGATTCAATAATCAGATAGGAGTACTCATGTTCACACCTGGCATATGAAACCTTATTTAAAATGTAGTTCAAATATTCCAAACATCTCAAAACAAAACATAGAAAGGAAATCCTTCAAAGGTAGCCTCAAAAGAGAAAAAATGGAAAGAAAAAATGGTTGTTGATGTGGAGGATATCTCGGGCTATGAGGAATTTGAGGCTTAGGATGATTCTGAGGATTTTGACTTTGAGGAAACGGCCTACGATATGGGGGATGATGATTTGGAGGAGGAAGAAAAATATGAGGAAGAGAAGGAGCAAGTAGAGCCGTCTGGAGAACAGATGGAAATAGGGAATAAAGAGGAGGCAAGGCTCTCTGGTCAAGAGAATAATTATGATGATTTGAGTATTGATTTTCTTAAAAGCAGACTAACTTTCTTGTAGGTCCAATTTGAGGACATGGAAAAGGCTCTAGTGACCTTGATGAGATTCTCCAATAGGCTAATGAGATGTGTGATACTGGGAGTGGCCTCAGGTGAAGCAAAGATTAGTAGAAAACTAAAGAAGCAAGGAAAGGTGGACTCCCTCAAGTTGTTGGATGATATTGAGGGACCTGATTGGTGAGAGTATGAGGCTCTCTTAGGAGAGTATGGGGACCTGTTAAGGAAGGCCATCTAATGGCTTGGGTTATTGTTTTCCCTGCTTTTGATGAGTTTTTTGTTTTCTATCAATATCTAGGACTGTTCGTATTTTATCTTTAAGATCTGGCAGAATACCACCTAGTATACAGTGGATTTAATCAATGGTCTTTGTAGATTTAACTTTGCTGGTAGTATTTTTTATTTTTTGATAATTATGGGTTGGACTAGAGTGATGATGTTAAATCTAGGACTGCGTGCCAATATTTTGTTATTTTTTGGTGTGGTTGGTGGTGTTGTTTCCCACCTTGGTTTATTTTTTTGATTTTCTATGTTCCACGGGATCAAGGTCCTTCCATGCTTATATTATCAAAAACAAGATACTTGAAACATCCTCCCTACACCCAAACAAAGCACGCATGACCAAGGTTATATTACAAGAGTATCCAACAAGCACAACAAATAAAAAGATAATGATCATTGCCCCATTTCTATCTCTCTAAATCCCTTCGTTTGGGACATCATCAAGGGGTCATCAAAATAAGCGCAAAAAGATAAGTTACAAGACAAAGATAAAGTAAACAAACAAGTTAATGTTCTTCAATACCGCTAGCCAAGACTAAACTACGGTGATGCCTAATGTTGATGTCCATTGTAGGAAGGATGCATCCTAGGAAATGATGTTATCAGATGCTTTATTTGGGACTGATTGGATGATAGGCTATTGGTACAAAAAGTTGACCAACTTGTTTACTTACTGACCTAGACTCGAGACTTTGACATTTGAGTTTTCACTTTTGATTTGCTAGACTTGTTTCCAATTGTTTTACCAAAGGTTGAGGATGACGTTTGATTTATTATGAGTGATGTTTATTGTGGGTGAAAGCTAGATGAGACGAATGGATTTTTCAAATATTTGGATGTTTCTGATATTTTTGAAATGTTTTCAAGCTATTTTTGGTATTTTCAAGATTTTACAAATGTTTTGATTTTTTATTTCCCAATGTTTTTGGGTTTTCTAAGATTTTGACCGAGAGACTAACCTAAAGACCTATCCTAGGGGCCTCGAGGGTTGATCAACCAGATTAGCCTTGCCTACATTATACACGCAGAGACCACATAGTTTGACTAACAAAGACTTGATTATTGATGAGATATGAACAAATGGGCTGCCAGTTTATTATGATGGACTCCTAAAGGACTGACCTAAGTGTCTCGAGGGATGATCCAAGATCAACCTTGCCTATGTTCAAGGCTCGGTGATGACGTAGTTCAACAAGATGACTTTTTTTTTAATTTTTGACTTTATGACCTATTTTTGGATTTTAAATTTTTTGAATGTTTTGGGATTTTTTGTTTTTTTGATGTTTTTGGATTTTCTGATTTAGGGACTTCAAGAATATACACAAATCCGATTCGACAAGGACATGCCCCCAGCATGATGCAATAGACTACTCTAATAAAGGCAGGACAAACTAACCTTCAGAATGGGTTGAGTAGTACTAGGGGGGATCATGACAAGAACACAAGACCAAGCTATGATGCAGACACAAATGGGTGATGTAATGGATGGATGGTGGATAATGCAAAACGAGTCATAAGGATCCTGGTGGATGGAAAGTGCTTATTTACACAAGGTGTTTGTTTGCCAGGTTTTCACCAAGGTACTTTCCCAAAGCGCCACCAAAGTGGTTTTCACTAAAGGATGATCTTTCTCTTTACTGTTTTTTATCCTTTTTCTGATTTTTTTGGATTTTTGATTTTTTGATTTTTTTGTTGTCACCATGATGCTTATTTGCCAAGTTTTCATCAAGGTGACCATTTTTTAGGTCATTTTCTAATTTTTTGTTTTGTATTTTTGGTTTTATACCTTGAAATATTTAGGCATAAAACCTTTTGAGATGGGAGTTGTTCATGGGCTCCTGCAAAGGCTCGCCTTCTGGTGTTGATAACTGATATGCCCCTAACTTGTAGCTAGTTGTGATGACAAATGGTCCCAACCAGTTGGGTTCAAATTTTCCTTTACTGTCTAGATTAGGGACGTTCTTCTGGTTCTCCTTTAGCAAAATTTCTTCAACATAGAAGTTCCTGCTCTTGATCTTCTTGTTATAGTTCCACTTGAGTCGATTTTGATACACCTACAAGTGGTCAATGTCTTCATTCGTCATTCCTCTAGCAGTTCCAACTCATTTAGTCTTGACACCCGATATTCCTCATCTGTGATGAGGTTCTGCAATGATATTCTCAATGACGGAATCTTGATCTCAATGGGTAATATGGCTTCTAATCCATAGACTAGGGAAAAGGGAGTGGCACCAGTGGGTGTGTGGATGCTAGTTCGATAGGCTCGAAGGGCAGGATTTAATTGCAAGTTCCAGCCACGGCCAGCTTCATTGACCATTTTCTTAAGGATTTTTAGAATGGTCTTGTTTGTAGCCTCAGCTTGGTCATTTCCTTGGGGATAATACGGGGTGGAAAAGTGATGTTGGATTTTAAATTTGTCACATAGGTTACAGACATCCTGATTTTTGAATGGTGTCCCATTATCTAAGATAATGACTTGTGGGACACCGTAGTGGCATATGAGGTAGTTCATGATGAACTTAGATATCTGCTTTCTAGTTATGTAGGTCATTGGTATGGCTTCCACCCACTTTGTGAAGTACTCAGTGGCGATAATGATAAACCTGTGGCCACTGGATGAGGTGGGGTGATTTTTCCAATGAGATCGAGCCCCCACTATGAAAAGGGCCACGGTGTGATGATGGGATGAAGTTCTTGAGCTAGAGCAAGGATGAGCTCCCCATGCTATTGACACTATAGACACCTTCTAACATAGTCATGTGCTTCTCTTTCCATGGTAGGCCAATAATACCCTGTCCTCAACAATTTCTTGGCCAAGGTCATACCACTCGAATGTGAACCACATATGTCATTACGTACTTCAATTAAGGCAGTCAATGCCTCTTCAATGTTCAAACACTGTAATAGGGTTCCTTCTATGCTCCTATAGTAAAGGGTATCTCCTAGGATAATGAAGCAAGAGGAATTTTTGACAAAGGTTATTTTTAGGCTCGAGGGTAAGTCAATAGGTAGGACCCCTATTCACAAGTAGGTATATATATTGTGATACCAGGGATCACCGAGATAAATGATTTCACACATAAATTCTGACTTTGGTACCTCGAATGTAGGCACAAGAAGTCACTCTACCAGGAATTCATGCTTTGGGACATTGTGAGGGATGTCCAATAGGGATCCAATTGTTTCCATGGCATTTGTTGCTCTGCCGTTGGCTCTAGGTATCTACTCAAATGTGATCTCGATGAAGGAATCCTTAAGATTTTCCACCAATTTCTTGTATGGAGTTAGCTTGTCATCTTTATTCTATTACTCATCATTCACTTGATTGATTATAAGCTATGAGTCCCCATATACCTTGAGAGCCATGATATGCCATTGCACTACTTTTTTGAGTCCTATGGTTAGAGCCTCATATTCTGCGATATTGTTTGTGCAGGGAAATTCCAACTTGTGAGATCTTGGTATGCAGTCTCCCTATGGAGTTATGAAAAAAACCCCGGCTCCCGATCCATGTTGTGTGTAGGAGCCATCGAAGTGGTTTTCTATGCTCAAGTTGAAGATGGATTCATCGGGGAATTCTGAAATTAGCGGGTTCTCTGAATACATTATTGCTTTTTCCAGTTGGTATATGATCACTTGTCCCTTGATGGCCTTTTGCTCCACGTACTCGATGTCATATTCTAATAGAATCATGACCCACTTGGCCATCCTTCCTATGAGAATTTCTTTGGAGAGTAGGTACTTGAGTGGGTCGATCTTGGCAATGAGCTTTATTTTGTGTGCTAACATGTAGTGACTGAACTTTTGTGAGGAAAACACTACTACTAGACAAGATTTTTTGATGAATGAATAGTTTAACTCATGCCCTACTATGGTTTGGTTGATGTGATAGATGGCCCTTTCTGTTCCATTTTTATTGTGTTGAGCTAGGAGAGCCCCGAGAGTTGTCATTGTTGCTGATATGTAGAGGATTAGTGGCTTTCCTTGGATTGGTGGAATAAGCACTGGAGGTGTCAGAAAATATTCTTTGATCTTATTAATGGATTCATCACACCTCTCATCCCATTTGTACGCTACCCCCTTGTGGAGTAGGTGAGAATATGGGATTGACTTGTCTACCAGCTAAGCTATGAACCGACGGATTGACTGGAACCTTCCTTGCAGGCCTCTAAGTTGTTTCAATGTCTTGGGTGCCTCCATCTTGAGGATTGCCTTTACTTTAGTGGGATCTATTTCAATCCCTCTCATGGACATAATGTATCCCAACAGCTTCCTTGATTGTACACCAAAGAAGCACTTCTTTGGATCAAGGCGGACCTTGTATTCCTCAAGTCTGTCAAAGATGACACTTAAGGCTGCTATGTGGTCTCACCTCTTTCCATATTTTGCCAATATGTCATAAACATAATCTTCCACAGTCTTATGGATCATGTCATGAAAGATTAAGGTCATGACCCTTTGATATGTTGCTCCAGCGTTCTTTAATCCAAACGACATCATGTTCCAGTAATATGTCCCCCATGGACAAGTGAACGTTGTTTTATGTTGATCTTCTTTGGCTATCATGATTTGGTTATACCCAGAGAATCCGTCCATCAGTGAAAGCATCTCATGTCCCGCATTCATATCTACAATCATATCAATATTGTAAAGCGAGAGTTCATCTTTGGGACATGCCTTGTTTAGGTCTCTAGAATATGTGTAGATACGAATGTCGCCAACAGGCTTTGAAATAGGTACCAAGTTTGATACCCACTCTGGATAGTTGATCGACCGTGTAAACCATGCATCAAGTAGCTTCTTCAACTCCATTTTTACTAATAAGGCTATTTGAGGATGCATTTTTTTGAGCTTTTGTCTAACAAGATTTTCTTTGGGGTAGACTGCTAGATGGTGGACCACAATCTTTGGATCAAGCCTGGGCATGTCGACATAGGTCCAAGAAAATTTGACTTGTCTCTCCCTTAAGAAGGAAGCTAGGAGCTCTTGTTCTTCTGACATCAATGATTCAACATAAAATGTGATATGCGGGGTTTCTTTTGTTCCCAAGTTGACTTGGTTGCATTTTTTGGCTAGAACCACTAACTTTTCCTGATGTAGAGCTTTGAGGGGAAGATTGAATCCTTCATCCTCGGGTGCCTCAGAGAGGTTTTCACCATTGTTTACATCCTTTTTTTTTACTATTTTTGGGTGTCAGAGAGTGTCACAGTGTGGTTTTCACTTAAACCCTTGAGATTATTCTCAATTTTTTGCTTTTACGACTAAAGGACTCAATCATCTCCCCATAGTAGGCTTGTGTGTCCAGAATGATATCAAACCCAGCCTTGTGATCCCCATGTGGCACTATGTCCCATAGTCCCATGAATTATGAGAGTGCCTCATGATTTTGAAAGTGTCCAGGATTGGCGGTCCTCATTGGTTGTAATCAATGAGTTGTGGGTAGACTAGGCAGATCTCATGGTTTTGATGGCCATTGGTCTCGAAGGACAAGGTACTAATCATGAGTAGGGAGGTATCTTTGAAAAGCATAGGAAAATCAATTATGGGGTCCTCGTCACTACTACACACATCAGTTATGTCAAAAGTGGAGTTTTCTATAACTCGACTGGTTGATACGGGTAAGTGAAGGGTGGATGTTGATTGTTGAGGAGTCTTGACCTTCCTAAACGAGGCACCTTTTCCAAGTATGGTCACCTTCTAAGGGGTACATCCGAGACCAAGATTTATCATATGTGCCTCCGGCATGAGGGGTATTAGAAACCCATTGTCATTTTTTCCAAGCTTTTTGTTTTTATCATAGCCCATGGTGAGCATCATTTGTAAGCCCTTACTGTTGTCATCCATAGGCAGATCTGTTGATGGTTTGTTGTCTTGGTACAGGATGTTGGATGGGTCCTCCTCTATTATTCCCTAACCTAGGTCTCTCCAACTTCAAAAGCTAGAGGAGCTTGCTGTGAAGGTTTGGGATGAGGAAGCATCATTTCATTGTGATCGTCCTCATGATCTAGGAGATTGCAATAACTCTCCCACCAAAAAAGCATTTTTTGGAATTGAATAATCTCCACACCCATTTTCCTAGATAATGACCTTGATATCGGAGATGGTGGGGATGGTGGGTGTCTCTGTTGCAAAAGTGGAAGCGAGAGTAGTTGGGTCAATGTATGGAGTTGAGGGACCCTCATCATTCTTGGGCACTTGTGGGATTTTGTAATATTTGGCCTCCAGATTTTTGCAATAGTAAAAGGTTTCAAGATCCCCATGGACAGTAACTTCTTGACCTTGGTATGGAAACTTTACACACTGGTGGAAGGTGGAGGCTACGGCTTGCATCCCATGAATCCAAGGACGCCCCAGGAGGATGTTATAAGGAAATTCCAGGTCGAGAACATGGTAGGTTGTTTCCATGATGGCCGACCCTACTTGAATAGGGAGTTGGGTTGTGCCCTAAGACACTTTTTCTTGATCATCGTAGGCTCTTATGGTTATTCCTTTTCCTTTCTCAACATCATATTTGGAGAAGCCCAAGATTTTTATCAATTTAAGGGTGCATATGTTCAACCCTACACCTCCATCTACCAGGACCCTCTTGACCTTGTTTTTATGAACGAAAGCCTTAAGATGAAGCGCATGATTGTGAGATGGTTGTGTTGGAAGATATTGTTCTGAGAATGTGACAAGGTGAGGTGTAGTGATGTGTGACCATAGCTTGGAACCGATCTGTGTTAGGATTAGTGGGAATGGAAGATGAGGCTAAGGCTTCTTCAAGGGTCTTCTTGTGGGCTAGTAAGATCTTTAGTAACTCCATGATGGAGATCTGACTTGGGGTTCTTTTTAACTGATCAAGAACATTATAGCCACTGGGAATGGATCTTGGGTTGGAAGTGGGTGCTCTAGGAGGCTGAGAAGATATTGCGATGGTAATTTTTTTGCCTCTTGTGGTGACTCCACAATTGGCTTGGGCTCCTTTGATGGTGATGGTAGTGACCATTTCTCTAGAGATGCAACAACATGGTTGTACACATGGTTCATGATTTTGAAGGTACCCTTTCCTTCATCATTGTTATTGTTTCCCTTGTTGTGGTTGGGCATCGAATTCATGTAAATCTTGAGATTTTGTTTCCCAACTAGTTGTTCTACATCTATGATTTTCTCGTCTATGAGGTCTTGGATCAAGTTTTTCAGCCTCATGAAACTAGCAGTTGTATGTCCCTTGAATTTTTTGGAAATCACAAAGGTGATTTTTCGTTGTACCACGGCAGTTTTACAAAGGGTTCCTAATAGTTTTCATAGTTGGGAAGTGTGATGATTTTTTCCTGCACCAATCTTTTCATGATGGATTCAGCTGATTCCCCAAGGGTTGTGTACTTTCGTTTGGGGGAATTTTTGTTTCGTTGGGTTGGCCCCCTTTGATTGTTCACATTGTTGACTGTTTGGTTATTTGGTTGTTGTGTGACAGTTTTGGCTTGTCGATTGTTCTAATTGTTGTTTTGGGGTTGTTGTTGGGGTGCTTCTGTGTTTTGTCGAGGTGCACTAATGACAACTTTGGCATCGACCACACCATCATTGGTAACATTTTTGTTTTTCACCCATGTGTGAGGTTTATCATTATAGTTGTTGGTTGGGTGGCTTTCTTGATAAGAAGGAGCTCCCCCTTGTGAGATAAGGGCTCGTTCAATATTGAGCACCTTGGGGATCAACTAATTGTATGTTGTGATGCATTGCATCTTGAGATGGAAGGACAAGATTCCATCAAGATTTGTGATGATGGTGCACACTTTTTGTTCCTCAGGCATGGCCCATTTACTTTTGTTGGCCTTTGATTTCCACCGTTGCAAGAATGAAGCAAATGTTTCTCCCTTGGATTGTTTCATGGCTGAAAGTTCTTCTAGGGTCACATCCATAGCTATGTTGAAAGAATAGTTTTGTATGAATGTGTCCATGATTTCTTGGAATTTTTTTATTCCTGAGAGATGGGAGAACCAGTCAATGGCATTTCCTGCCAAGCTCTAAGGGAACAATCACATTAGATAAGTTTTTTTGATGCAACCTCCATGAAATGCACTTAAAACACCCTGATGTGATCTTTAGGGTTTCCCGTTCTGCAATATTTATCAATTTTTGGGATCTCGAATCCCTTTGGGAATGGTTTCATGATGATGCTCCTGTCAAACGGATAGGGGCACAAGTTCTTTGGTAGTTTTGTGCTTTTCCCTGATTGAAGATCAAGCACTTGTTGTGAAAGGAATTTATTTTTTGTTGATACATCGCCTTGAGGATCAGGTGGTGGGATGAAGATGTTTTGCGATGGCTCAATCATTGGAGGGATGGGTGGATTGGTTGGTGTGTTGGTGGATGGTGTTTGCACATTTTACTACGCCAAGTATGCTTGTAGCTACTATTGTACGAACAATGCTTGATGTTTGTCCTATTGCTGGTGCACTACTAATGCTTGTTGTTGAGCTTGTCGTTGTTGTTGTGCCAACAATACTTGTTGTTGGGCTGCTAGTTGGGCTACTTCTTACTGCTCTTTCTATTGCTTCAATGCTTGCTAGTATTCTTTTTATTGGGTTGCTTGTTGTTGTGCAAGGTATTGCGCTTATGCCTATGCCTTTTCTTGTGCTTGTGCTTGTACTTGTGCCTATGCTTGGGCTTGTTCGGCAGCTTGGGTGGCTTGAGTAGCTTGAGCAGCCTATTGGGCTTGTTGTTGTTACAACAATGCTTGGGCTAGCACCTAGGAAACTTCTTGCACTTATCGAGCTTGTGCTACTTGTTGTGCGATTTGTGTTGTTTGAGTAGTTTGAGTGGCCTAAGCGGCTTGAGCAGCTTGTGTTGCTTGTTGAGCAGTTTGCATTTGTTGTGTAGCTTGGTATTGTTGGAGTTCCTGTTGGTAGGCTTGGTGAGCTTTAAGTGCTATGCTATATTGGCTTACCACATTTGGATTTGGCGGTGGTGGCGGTGGATTTGGAATGTTAGATGTGGTGGTGAGTGGTAAAGATGTTTGTTGAGTGATCATGGTGGATGGTATGATTGAGGTGTTGGGTCCTTGAGAGACCGTGTTTTGGGGTGTTGGGATCGATGTTGTTGCTTGGATGGATACCCCCTATTGTTGTGATATTGGTACTATATTCGAAGGATTGGATATGATGATTTGATTTGTGTTTGGTGGATTTCCTTGGATTGGTTGATTTGTGTTAGGTAAAGGAGGAAGTCCTAAACCAGGAAATGATATGGGTTGGTAGCAAAGGAAATAGTGGCGAAGGTGGTGGTGGGATTGGAATAGGAATTGGTGGAAGACTTCCTGAAATGAGTGATGATTAGGCCCCGAAGAGCCCACCTTGTTCAAATAAGAATGTGTGTACCAATGGGAGCGAAACTTGTGGGTCAAGAGCATATTTGGCTGTTGCATGGAAGGATGTGTTGTTGGAATCATGGAATGTGAGTGGGACATGTTGGTGGATAGGGTTTTCAGGCATGGTACCTGATGTACCCGTGATGGTATTGGCGTCCAAATTTTGATTATTGACAAGGGGATGTTGTTGAAGGACTTGGAATAATGCACTCCCCTTGTTGACAATGGGTTGTGTGGTGGCAATGGATGATGTGGATTGCAGAATGGGTTGGACGATGCTCTAAGTGGGTGAGGTGAATGGTACAAGCGACATGAAAGGCCTCTCCACAATAGTGATCACATTAAAATCGGAGGGGAGTTTTTCCCCTTCCTTTGCTAATTCAAGCATGTATTGGGAGGGATGTAGTTTCATCATGGCTTTGACAATTCGATGATTTTTAGGGTTTTGGAGCATTTTGGTGATCTAGTCTTGGGTCATCCCTATATTGGTAATGTCTTCCACTTTCCTTCCTCTTAAGGATATTGTGTTATGAGAGAAAGATCGAGTAGTGGGTTGCTAGGTCCAACAAGATTGATCTTGGGTGCAGTTTGACTTAGGTCACTTGAAGTTGATGTTTCTTTGTTATACTCCATGTTCTTCTTGTGTTGCGATCTAGTTTGAACCATAAAATGAGGCTCAAAAGAGAAAATATAGGATGGTTAAAGATCAAAGGTCTGATGGTGAAATATGTGAAAGATGAATGATATGGATGTTTGAACTCTTAGAAGATCTTGAGGGGAATGCTAGAATTTTGGGACTTTTTGGATTTTGTTTGACTTTATTTGATTTGACTCTTGGATTTTGACCTTGATTTGGTTTTGGATTATTTATATTTTTTGGATTTGGATAGTGAACAAATAGATCCCAAGATGTTGGATGTTATCTATGGGATAGACTAGCTCACAAGATGACAATTTGCCTAAGTGTAGGGAGAAGGATGCATCTACCCACACTTAACCAAACAAATATGATGTGTTGATAATTTTAACTAAGCACATGGAGAAGGATAGATATACACATACCTAGCCAAAACAAGATGATTTTATGTTTGATTCAAGGATTTTGATTTAAGGATTTTCCAAAAAATCTAGCATGAAGGATGGTTTCAAGATTTCAAGAGTTGTTGGTGAGATGATTTTGGTTTGATGTTTGAAAGATGGATGAAGGTTGATTTTGATCCTACATGTACCTAAAAAATAATTTTGTTTACATGACCTTGGTTTTGAAGAACACACTTTACTCTAAACTAGATGCTCAATTTGTTGAAAAAGTCTCAGATTCTGACAATGATAAAACAAGTACAAATTGGGATTGTTTCTTGAAGCTCTTCTGTAAGAGTTGAAAAGAAATCTTTGTCTGAATTCATAGAGCATTGAGAGATGCTTTTGATGAGCTTTAGGACTAAGAGCTTTGATCTTGGGTTTCTGGATTTTGATCTTTTTTGAAATCATTTGATGAGGCACATTTGTGAGATTCAATTGTTCTTAGCTTTGCTTAATGACTTCTTTTTTACCACAAACACTTCTTGATTAGGTTTTTGAAACTAGATGTCTAATGTTTTAACTTCTTCTCATCCCACAAAGTGTATCATGTGGAAATAGAGGAAATCAAAGCAAAAGTTACCTAATGTTGACTTTGGTAGGAGAAAATTGAGATGAAATCCAAATGCCTAGAAACCTCTAAGGATATAAATCCCAAGGGCAAGCAATAGCATGTGAATTCGTTCAAGGATATTTGCTTCTCCTAAAGGGTTTGAGATTTTATGCTCATGTTAAATGTTTATTTTTCCAATGTTTTCAATGAAGCAAAGTGTTTTGATTTCATGATCAAGCACAACCCTATAGATATTTGAGACAATATTTGTTGAGTCCCCACTTGGACAAGTCCAGCTATGCCTACTTCCAGTAGATAGTTAGATGCTTGACCACATAGGCTCCCCCTTATAGTGCACCCACTTCTCAGGTCAGTCAAGCATCAGTACCCATGAATCTCCCATGGCATACTTTACATCTCTACTAAAAGTCATAAAAGTGTGGGGAGGCTTCAGAACGACCGTTCTTGCACCAACAAATAGATATGGATTTTGGCCTTTCTAAACAAGTATTTTAATGTGGGCATTTATTTTGTGGGGGATCATCCATGCGACAAGAGACCATTGCTTCCCTTCTCGTTGGAACAATCCTTGTGATACTTGCACTTCTTCAAGTACCCACACTTATATCCTAAGTTGATGTCGCTTGGCTTTAGCGTGTTCCCAGTTGGGTTGTTCCCTTAGGTGATTACATTTTCCCACAAGGTAGACCCTCTAAGATAACACAAAAGCGAGCAAACACATTTGTAGTTCAATTGATCTTTGTTGAGAAACAAAGAGAGAACACACACGATATGTTACACTCACACTTGCAAGATTTGTTCAATTTTAAGATCCAAATTGAAGTGTGTGGATAAACATTTACACAACTTAATGTCATCAAAAGGCCTTTTGATTCTTAAGATCATTGTGAGGCATGAGAGAAGTGCATACATCCTTTTGATGGTAGTACTTTGGGTAATTGATTACAAAACAAAGAAGCACATGTTCATTTTAAATCCACAAAGCAATTCAATTTGATTCTTTTTAAAGCACCAAAATGAAATATGAAAATTGCCTTGTTCAATTTTTAACCTCAAACCAAATCTAGTAAGTTTGTCTAAAGTTCTTTTCAACCTTTTACCTTGTTCATTTTAAACCCAAATTGAAAATTAGTGAGTCCTAATAGCTTGAAGAGGTAAAATCCTTAAAATTTTGGAATTATAATTGCTTCCAAAAGAAAAGTGTCTAAAGACACTTGATACAATGGGTAAATGATGTTTATAATTCAAACTCCTCTTTTGCTCCTTCCTTGCTTCCACCTACAAAAGTGATCAATTCAAGAAAACTAGAGATGAAAAATAAGTTAAAACTCTCAAATGATCAATAGTAAAAAAGCACATGTCAAAAAAAATTCAAACTTGATCTTTTACTCCACCCCAATGACGCAACCCGCATATGCGGCGCAATTTGAGCAAATCAGTGGTGTTGTATAGCGCCTCTAGGCCTACAAGTGATGCTCTATAGTAGGACAAAGAGCATGATAGCGACGTAGTTTGATTAGTGATGCAGTTTGAAATTTGAAAATTCCCCACGCTTGAGAATTGAACCAGCATCACAGTTTGGAGTTTCAAGGATCCCAACGCTCAAAAATTGAACCAGCATCGCAGTTTGAAATTTTGAATTTCTGGGCGGGAAGGTTCGAGTGGCAAAGTTTGGAGTTTATAGCGGCATTGTATGGTATCGTTGGGCTGATAGCGGTGTTGTATGGCATCGCTAGACTGATAGCGACACAGTTTCCTATAGACACCAAAAAACAAAAAAAAACATGGAATTTGGTTTTAAAACGTGATTAGAACTTGAGATTTTCCTTCCTTCTAGCACCAAATGTAGAACCCCAATCCTATACCTACACAAACACAAGAAACAAACATAATATTAGAACAAATGCAAGTAAGAACCAAGATTCCCCATGAAATTCACTTGCAAAGCTCAAATAGGAAAGAAAATAAAGAAAATGAATCAAGAAAGCAATGAAATCCTATTTTAAGATGCAAACTCTCAATCCCATGGGGGAATTGGTGCCAATTTGATGTGGAAATTGGCTCTTTCCCAACTCCTATGCAAGCTTTGATGAAGATTACTAGATAATTGAAGCTCCTTGATGAAATTTTGGCATGACCTTGCTATGAAACCATGAAAATGATGAACACTTGCTATGAAATGGATAAAATTAGCTCTCAATGTGAAGAGAGTAACTTTGCTCTAAGTTGTGTCTCTAAAATACAAAGAGAATCCTTCTATAAATAGAAGAACAAGATGAAGGAATGAGAAAAATGGATGAATGTGGGATCATTCAACATCCAATGGGAAAGTGCCACTTGTCAAGATGTGAATGGAGGAAGCTTGAGCACATTTTGATGAATGTGCACATTAAATGAAATTAGGTGGAATTTGAAATTCATGAAATGACTTTTTGGAGGGAGAAATGAATGAATTGAATGCCACTTGGCTCAATACACAAAGACATGTAAGAGGAGATAAATGCTTTGTTGGAAGGACATAAATGCTTTGTTGGAAGGACAAATCCACTTGGAGGGATTTTCAAATTTGGAGGAATATTCCCTTTTTTATGCCATGTTGAGAGAAAATAGGGATTTAATAAATTAATTAAATGTATTTTCATGTGCAAGTGGCAAAATCTAGAGAAATGAGGATAATCAAGATTAAATTAATCAAGACTTGATTAATTTAATGAGGGATTAGGTGATGTGACAATTTGATTTAGATTTATGGATTGATTTAAATCAAAGTTGAGAAGAATATGATTTAGAGATTAATTAAATAAAGATTTTTTATTTATTTAATTAAAGGGGATTAATGATGTTAGATTAAATTAAATAAGGATTGATTTAATTTAATTGATAAACTTTAGAGATTTAAGCAAATAAAATAGTTTATTCAATAAAATAAAGAAAAGAGGGCTAATTAAATAAAATTGACTTATTTAATTAATAGGAGAAAATGACTTAATTAGATAAATTGATTTATTCAATTAAGGGATGAACAGGTGATGACAAGATAAGAAGGTGATTCAAGATGAAACAATGTTAATAAATCAGGGTCAAGTGTGTCAGTATATTTTCCATGTCTACATCCATCCGCATTCTATCCAAAAATCCAAAAATTCAAAAAAAAAAAGTAAAGAGAAATAATTTGTCCAATGGTGAAAACTTGGCAAACAAGAACCTTGGATAAGTACCATGATGAAAACCTGGCAAATAGTCATCATGTGTACATCCCCATCCATCTCTTTCCACACTTGGGGGCAACTTCCTAATTTGCATCCCCTTCATCCATCTCCTCCATCCCACCTATCTTAAACATTGTACATGTCATATCCCATTTATCCCAATCCCTCCATCCTCCTTATGATCTTGATATAGATAGGGGAAAACATATATACATGCTTTGTACACCTATTGGAATATATTCCCCTCACCTATACACTATTCTAATCCTTATCCACATCCATTTACCTTCCTTATCCATTTGTCATGCTACCATCACTCTCCCTTCCTTGTCCATGCATCCTATCCATATCCATTTATCTCCTTTATCTTCCCATTCACTCGTCTTCATTCCTCTTGCCTCATCCCATATGACATATCTAGAGTGGGGGCATCTATCGCCTTTGTGACATAGTCCTTGGAGAAATCATGCATACAACATACTATTTCTCCACCTCCCATCTTCCAAATCCTTACCTTCCCATCTATCCATCTAGTAACCTTTTCCACGTCCACAACGACTTTTAATCTCCCCATCCTTATCTTCCTATCCATCCAAACAATCCCTTCCATCTCCCCATCCTTCTCTCCTTACCCAGCCAAAAATACTTTTCATCTCCCAATCCATATTCCTCTATCCATCCATTACAACAATCCCTTCCATCTCCCCATCTATATCCCTCTATCCATCCATCATAGTGATCCCTTCCATCTTCCAAATCCTTACCTTCCCATCTATCCATATAGTAACCTTTTCCATATCCAAATCCTTATTCCTCTATCCAGCCATCCTAGCATCTTTCCATCTCCTTATCTTTATCTATTCAACCCTTTATCCCTATTTTTCCTCATCCCATCTCATAATCCCTTGTCATTGGTATCTGTATATAGGCTTCTCCCCATGCAATCCAATTCCATTTATCTCACTATCATCACTGCCACTTATTTCACGCATCTTTCTAATCTCTTATCACTTCTCATTACTCATATCTCCATCATGTCATTCTCCCAATTCATCTTATGATGATTTGGAAAACTATCCCATCCCTAAGCTTTGTGCAATTGCCATCATCCTATCCAATCCACTAGGTCTATGTTGTCTCATCATATCGGTTCCATTTTTTAACCACTTATCATTATCATCTCATCATCCTTTATCCATGGTGGGTCATCAACCTTTGTTCAAACTACATTACCCCTGCGCTTTCATGTAGGCAAAGTCAATCATTTGATCCACCCTCGGGGATTTATTTTGCTTTTCTTTACTTTGACATCATTTTCATCGCTCATCTCCATTGTCCTCTTTCTACTTTTATCCATGGTCTTTTCTTGAACTACAAGGGCTCTGTGCTTTCACGTAGGCAAGGCTAATCTTTGATTGGCCCTCGAGCCCCTAGGTCGTTAGGGTGTCTTAGTCTTGTGCCTTGTGTCTCACGTCTTGTGTCGTGTTGTCAAGTATGTCCTTATCTAGTTGGTTCTTCACAAATGAGATCCACTCGTATCATGATATTCAATTGGTTTTGGAGTCTCCTGCATCAATCAATCTTTTAGTTTAGTATCCACCTTTGGTCTCAATAGGATGCATCCTTCCTAACAGACCTCATCAACCCCATCCATCCTCTCAATCTTGTGGCAAAGGATGTTTGAAATTGATTGTGATCTTTTAATACTTATAGCTTTTGTTTATCATTTGAGCTTCCTATCATCACTTGTCAAGGCCGCTATGATCTATCATATCATGGTGTGTTTTGACTAGTTAACATAAGGGCATATCTTGATCTTTTATTTGTTTTTGTGTTCCTGGTTGTCCTGTGTAGTACCCACCAAGATCCTTGCGGTCATGTGTTATGCTAGGACATCCTTTTGTGCTTGTGGTTATCCCAATGCCTAGCCCGACCAAGGTCTGCGCGACTTTGGGGTGTTGGGATAGCCTTCTTATCTGTTGTATTTTTTTTATGCATTCAACACTAATTCTCTTTGGTTTACATACCCTGGCACCTAGTGTCTTATGATATTGCTAAAATTAGTGCTCCGAAAATGGCAAATCGCATTAGGATTGCATTTCATGATCAATTCCATTGCATTACATACCTGACCTATGACCTATGATTTTGGTTGTGCAAACATTCACCTTCCATCTTCTACTCTTCTCAAGATACCTATAGTTCTTGAAAAGTGTAGTTTCACACCCATCTTCCCTTAATTTTATAATGATTACAGGGAAAGTACTTGCCAATAAACTAAAGTAAGTATGATACGCCTACCATCGACCCTCATCACTATACAAATCCTTATTTGCACTCATCTTCATCTCACATCTCCACCCAATCTTAATCCATTCAATCTAACATAGATCATTTAATCACATCCTTGGTCTTGTTCCTAGCCTTGCTACAAGCCTTGATCCAATCATCATCATCGTCATCATCATTAGGATGTATCCTTCCCTATCCTTTGGTGGTGTTTTGGAATGTATCCTTCCCTCATCAACAACACTCATCGGGATGTATCCCTCCCTATCCTTGTGTTGTTTAGGGATATATCATTCCATCATCGACAACACTCCATCCATCATCAACCCATTTTGGCTTGTAGCTTGACTGGGGCAATATCACCTTTGTCCTTAAATCTATTTGTGCTTCCCAATCTCCTATCGCTTATCATTCTCTCTCATCCATCACTTTGCATCATTCTCCTCATATACCCTTTCATTGTCTCATCCATTTTGAGAGCACACCTGTGTTCTCTTGAACCCGCATGTCCTCTTGAGGGGGCATCCTCAATTCCTAACCTTCATCTTCACTCCCATCATCCTTCTTCCTAGTCACTACTTTGATAACTGGGGCATCTTTCCCAATCTAATCATCTTCTTCCTAGTGCTATCTTTTTATCTTTTTTGAAATAATGTTACTCCATAACACCATCTCAAAGAGGGGAAAAATGTAGACATCCAAAATTGACCACTCCCATATGGTCAAATCCATCTCCTTTATTCGTCTATTTCATCAATATTAATTAAATGATTTATTTAATTAATATTCCCCCTTTTTCCTAAGGTTCCTAAAGTATTTAATTTACTTTACCTTTCATCATTTCCTCTCTAAATTAAATAAATATATCAATTTATTTAATTTAGTCATTAAACCTTTTTGAATTTAAATCAATTTTAAATTCCCTCTTTTCTCTCTCCTTGTCACATCCTCCATAATCCTCTTCTAATCATGATTAATTTAATTAATCCATGATTAGGATGTGCACACCTTTAATCAGGATTAATGTCACATCCTCCATATTTGGCCACTTGTCTCTAATCTTTCATTAATCTTCTTAATCACGTATTTGCACAACCTTAATCTAATTCTCTTGTCATCTTTGGTATGTCTTCCAATGTCATGACTAAAATTTTCCCTAGAAAATGCAACATTTTTTTTTTACTCTATTAATTAAGCTAAATAACACTCTTAAGCGCTTAAGGCGTTATACCAAACATCATAAAGGTTAGTTTTTTGTTTGAAGTTGACAATATAACTTTATGCATTAACTCATCTCTCCAAGGGTCATGATGACATTATTCAATAATGATAATAGTTTTATTTAATCAATACACTATAGATGTTATTTTTAATATTAAAAAATGATAAGCCAATAGTAGGCTTACTATTTAACCATCATAATATATAATTATTCTCAAATCTCAATTTCACATTAGTAAAATTCTTTTAATTAACCAAGATAATAACAATAATATTTACTCATGAATTATAATAGTAATTTTATTATTATTCCATCAATTAACAATAATGTTATTTATTTATAAAATAATATTACTAAATATAATGTGTACCATTAATTGTATCCCATTACTATACTACCCTTTTTGTATTTATAATTTACAAATTTTACCACTATTATTATTATTAATTCTTTCTACAATAATAAAATTATTTTACTCAAAATTCAAATATTCCTTAATACCAATATTTTACTATTTTTTTTATACATGGGGTAAAAACCCTTTGAGTATTCACATTTCCACCCTACAATATTATTATTATTGTTATTTACCACAATTTAAACATAAATGATATTATCATTCTCCTATATAATATTATCCCAGCATATAACTCTTTGAAAATGGTCATCATATACTCTTTTAAATCACCAATTTAATCATTGGTAATATTATTAATTATCTCATATAAACATTATAACTAAATCAATAAGCTTATAATGATGATCATGTTTAACCCAAATTTAAACCATCTAATCATTACCATTTAATCTTAAACAACAATTTAAACCATTTAATGATTACCATTGTCACGGAAATATATTCACTTTTAACAACGATTTTATTTTATTTTTATTTCTTAATCTCAATTTACCTTACTAAAATTACTTCTATCTAAACTAGCATACCTATATTAATTAATAATATATGTAAAACACGCCTAGAGTTATCTTTACCGAGACACCTATTGACTTGAAAAAAAGCTTACATTTTCATGAATATAAATTTGGAAAGCAATCGATTTGATTTCATTATTGTTTGTGTCATTGTTTATCTCAATTCCCATATATAAGGGTACACATTCAAATTTGAAATCATACCAACTTGTCTATAACAACAATCAACCAAGAACAATAAATTTAAAAGCGGAAATGTCCATCAATCATTAGATTTAGTATTGATACCATCAAAGAAGTATCTCATAACAAAATGGCATTAACTAACTTAGATATATCCACTGGTTTTTTTTTCAAATGTTTAAATACATTGTTAACATTATATACATTCAAGCATTTGAATGTTATGAAACCTATAGCTTTTCAATTGAGTCTAATAAAGCTTTGCTCTCAGATGAATAATCAAACTTTGTTGTTTTTATGACTGTGCATTTAATCTTTTGTTCATCATTATAAGTCTCTTTTTTCACTTGAAGTTTAAATATGTATCTGTTGAAAAGGACCTTTTGTATAATGTGTGAAAACTTAACATCATCTTGTTTTTCATGCTTCAAAATGTTCAATTCTTTTGTTGTAACACCCATAATTTCTTTTGCCGCTTCTTCAAAAGTTGTAATCCAAGTGAATGAAGTATGGTCTTTCACTTTGCATTGAAGTATATATTTATAATCACATTCAGGGAAAGTTTTATCACATCTTCCACAATACCACTGACCATTTTCATTAGTGTTTACCTTCTTTTTGCAATGCCTATCTCCAATTTTCAAGGGGCATGTTGTATAACAAAAATTGTCTACCTTAATGAAAGATAAGGTAGCTATTATCACTATCTAATAAGGTTTACCATAGTTGGAAAGGTCTTGATCCTGTATTTGTGAGATACTTTTTAACATTTTTTCTTCTATTGCAGATGAGATTTCCTTTGTAATAGAATGAGAATGGACATTCTTCCCATCTATATCAAACCACAATCTCAATTGGTGTGAGAGAGGAAGATCTGGATTTATAAGGAGTTGGGTTGTAGTAATTTTTCCCATAGACTTCCCACCAAAATCACTAATTCGTGCAGCCTTTACAGCAAGAATCGAGAAAGTTCCTACATTGCACATTTCTTGGAGTTTTTGACCTTCCTTATTGCAGAAATCACCCCACATTGTTAATTCCACCATACAACCTGACATGTTTTTCATTTGAAGGGTTCTTTTTTGAGTTTGTGTGGCATTCTTCTTGAATATGGTGTTTGGTGTGTCAATTGAGAGAACAACACCAATAATATCAACCAAAGAACTGCTTTCCATGTTCTCAATTTCTCTTATCGATGTAAAATGGAAGTGTTGTTTTGGTATACAGCTATCCTCCTCCAAACACAACTCAACAATCGAATTTGTTTCTAATAAGATTTCTCATTCATTTTTTATTTGGTTAAAATTCTTTTGTGTAGGTTTGAGTCTCCCTTTTGAGATGAGAAACACTTTTCCAGTTTCAATTCGATCATAAAAATTTTCTGCAACTGCATTAAAACATGTTACTCTGATTTCACCACCATCTAAATCAACCAAGTCAAAAGTAAACACTTTTCCATCTCCTTTTGCATTGTTAAAATGACAAAGTTGACCCTTTCTAGTGACTCTTGCCTTTATTGACCATCTATTCTGGTACGGATTGAGTGCTGCAATAGGAATGGTTCTTGTTTGAGGTTCATTTTTTCCAGCAATTGGATGCTTATATGGATTTTTTATAGGATCCATTCCTGCATCTTCATCATATAAGGAAAATAGTATTCAATATATTTCAAACACGGCAAAAAAATGGAAGAGTAACTAGAAACATTGATAATTTGTTGAATTTTTATATAGCAGAAGAATTGAATGTAGCATAAAACTAAATATCATACACATATATTACATTTTGGAATTTGAGACTAATGAAATCAACATTGAAGAACATATGCATGTTACATCAAGTATCTTCTACTAAATATCATACACATATATTACATTTTGGAATTTGAGACTCATGAAATCAACATTGAAGAACATATGCATGTTACATCAAGTATCTTCTAATATTTTCAATTTGTTTTCCTCGGCCTTTCTCTTGGCAAGTTTTCTACCATTTTTCATTTTTTCATAACAGTCATAAGTGAACGGTGGCATAATTCTTAATCATTCGATGCATTTTACATGGGATATAGCTACAAATGTTAATCTCATTCTTTCTCTTGGTCCTATATCAATAGTAGCTTTTGATAGAGTTAAACCCTATGATTTGTGAATTGTCAATGCCCAAGCCAATCTTAATAGAATTTGGATTGTCCTGGCCCCTCTATATTGGTGTAATTGGAATTATCTTTGGGTTATGATCGTCAAATGGTATTCCTGAATAGCTTTGAAATGCAACCATGCCATATGTTGGTGGTTCTGGTGGACCGGTTCCAAGCTTGTAGACAATTTTTTGTATATATCCTAAAGCTCCATTGCAAGGCCTGCTTGTATGAGTAGATTTGAGGTTAACAAAACCCTAGCATCTTTACATATCAATAATTCTAGATCCAGCTCATCATTTGAGCATTCTTCTCCTGCATTGCTATTTCCTGATTTTATTGCAACACTACATGCAACAGGTTGCTTCAATGAGTATAACATTTTCTTGTTATGGTTATTAACGTTTTCATTTGTGGAGAATAAATGCACACCACTGTCAAACTCTTGATTATTTGTTGCATCTAATGTAATATTGTTTCTTTTCATAAGCAATTTCCAATCATTGATTATAGGGTTTGCATCTCTCAAATTTGTCAATAGTTGATGAAATCTTTGTTGATGGATGTTTTCTCCATCTTGTCTGAATATTTTATCAAGAGTAACCACAGTTTTGAATTCTTCCCATAGTAACTTAGCTCGTGTGTTGCTTTCATATGGTGTTCTATCATTAACAGGAGGTAACTGACCCAAATCTCCAACAAAAATGATAAATATGCCTAATAGAAAATTGATAACAATTATTGTGAGTACTATAGAACGTTATCGTTATACAATTGTCATTTATATGATTTTTTTGTATTTCCATATAACATAATTAATTGGGTTAATCAAATAGATATCTACCTCCAAAGTTATGGTTTGCATTTTGTGGGACTGCTTGTTGGAGCCGAGAATCCATGTTTTCTAGCAAGTTTTGACCAATGAAACTCATTTCATCAATTAGAATGTACTTGATATTTTCTATTTCTTCTTGAAAACTTGTGAGCTTCACTCCTTCCAATTGACCAAAATCTCTGATTGGGATTCGAATTTTTGAATGAATTGTGGATGCTCTTATGTTGAATGTTGCAACTCCAGTTGGTGCTAGTAATAGAAGAGGAGAAGGACCAGGATATGCTACATTTTTAAGAGCTTGACTAACATCACCAATTAGATATGACTTTCTTGTCCCTATTGTTCCTTGAATTATCATCAACAAGGGCGATGCATTTTCATTATTATGGTAGTGTCTCATGATTATGTTGAGTTCCTTTTTTTGTTTGTCACTAAGGGTTGTGTAGTTCATAGGTTGTGGTATTTCATCATGTATGAGACATCCATGTTCTCTTATGCTATTGATGAAGTTGATTTCTTGATTCGTATAGATTTCACCACGATATTCATTACACCAATCTGCTTGTCTATCAAAATATCTCCTTCCCAACATATCTATTTCATAAACTTGTATATTTTGACCATGATGTAGTCCAGATAGTATTTCCCATTCATGCTCAGTAGTATTTCTTTGAAGAGTTTCATTTTCTTTAATTTCAGCATCACTAATGTTTTCATCATGTTCTCCAATTGCTATTTGTTCCACATGCCAAGGGTTATAATGGAATGACTCCCAGTTTTGTCTTATTGAATCATCATCATGACCAATATCTCTATCCACATCATGAAAAGGTTTGTACAACAATAATTTTGAATAACAAAAATTAATCCATTTATCTGACTCACATGGAGGAATGGATAAAAACTTCAGACCTACTCTAACAATAGCTATTTTTTGTCTTGGCTCCCATTTGTTATCTCTCTTTCTTTTAGGATTATATATCCACTATCTAGCTGCATCAATTAGGCTAACACCTTCCATATACAAAGGCCTTATTTTATATCCATGGATGAAAGATGTTTATTCTTCATTATTTTCTTCTTCATTTACACTTACGAGTTTAAATACCTCACGTGACATATTTAGATTGATAAACCTCCTACTGCTCTCTACCAATGGAAGTTCAAGTAGCATGTGGTGTGTCTCTTGAGCTCCAATGTCTCTTTCTATGATAATCTCAGTCAAAAGTCTTCTATATGCTTTTGTAGCCAAATCATCTGGATTTTCCATGTTTGCAAGTCACATTAACATTTGTTGGTATGTTTCTGAACTTTTTTCTGCTTTTGCTGCATACTTTGCAATATATTTTATTACATGTTTGGAAAGAATAGGTTGCCAATCTATATTTTCTCTCCACAATTGCAATATGTAATGATTGTGTTTGTTTACTATGTCATCATTCCTCGCTGGCTCAAAAAAAAATTCACATGTTTCTATGTCTTCATGTAATTTGGGTCCCTCCAAATTCAATGGCCAAGGAGAATTATACCTATTATGAATATGAATAAGTAATGTATGTTTATACTTTAGAATCATGTTACATTTGATTTGAATATAAATTTTTTTACTAATGAAAATTTTACCTGCAAACCATTGTTCCTCCTTTTTTTCGTAGGCATGCACCCTCCCTACAAACTATGTGTCTCTCTACAGAATTTAGTAGCTCTTCATAGTCATGATCAACATTGATCTCTGCAAGTTGTCTTGTATTTTTCAGACATGGATGTTGAGGAAAATTTTGGAATGTATACAATATGACATACAAATAAATTGATTAGTTATGTGGTAAACTACAAATAGTTTATGACATATATGATATGTGTATGTTGTAAGTTATTTTGAGCATGCCTGGATGTTTTGTTGATGTGGATCTTTTCTAGGATTCCATGCTTGAACAATAGAATGGAAATATCTTTCTGCACTTTTTCGTTGCTCTTGATTTGACCAATCCAATTTGTCCATATTTGGTGCTCTGTCTATCCAAATGAATCCATGCACATGTGGTGAGCCCCTATGTTGCCACTCATATCTAGACCAAAAATCATGAATTTTCATTCCTTTTTCTAGTATTTATGTTTTGAGCATTGAATGTCTTAAATGCATGTATTGTGTGACTATATGAGGAGAGTCAATAACATTTTTTTTTTCCATATTTGAGCCTCTTGTGGAGTAGTTGGTGATGTTCCTGGCATTAGTGCATACAAATCAGGCCAATACAGATCTGCTACACTCAAAGTGAAGAATATTGTAGGAGAGCCTATTTGATGAAGCATGTCAATCAATTTTGTACGACATTATGTCCAATATGACTGTGTACCCCTCAATGTTGTTCCAAATCGCATTAACCTGTTAGCTAGATGGGATTGTGGCATGTTTTGCATATGCTGATGCAACTCGTCGATGGTAATTGGTATGGCTTGAAAGCTTTTTTTGACAAATACAGCTGAAGAATTTTGTGCACGGTGTCTCATTATCATGTTCATCATAAAATATTGAAATCTTGGATGCCGACCAAAATGATGGTCCCTATAACACAATAAATGCTTAAAAATTTCATGCAGATGCACTCTTCTCATTCGTGGTTCTAACCAATCACATTTACCATCAAGGAACAATGTTGGGAATTCCATATCAAGTAATCCTGGAGTGACATATTCATTGATAGGAGATGAACCAATTTCTGGCCAATCAATCAATGTTGGTGAATTTGCATTAGGGTTATTAACCCATGCCTGAATCAATTCCATTTCTCTTTGAGCATTAGGTGGCATAGAAGCCTTTGATGTAGTCTGCTCAATTATATTTCCTTGATCCATTTCCATAATTGGACCCATAAATACAATTTCATTTGAATCAAAATCAAATTCCATATACATTGTTTGTAATTTGTTGAATAGATTTTCATCAAAATTTCCTATAAGATCATTTAGAGCATTTTTATTGATTTTGACATCTAAATAAAACTTGTCATGCTCTACTTTGTATTTTAATGCCTTATACACACGATCCCTACTGACTGTGAAGTTATAATTTGTGCCATGTTGATCCCTTCTTTGAACAATGATGATTAGAAACTCTCTTATTGAATGTGGCAAAACATTTGAAACATATTCCACATTTTGTGGAAAACCTATTGTGTGTCCTCTTTATTTATACTAACCACCGACTACATGGGTAACTTGTAATATTTGGTTAACACGAGCAATTAACATTTCTTCTACTTGAGTCAATTTTGCAAGCTTCTCTAGTTGTGGCCCAAGGTCCATATTATTTAAAGCTGAAAATCTATGATTCCCTTTCTCTTGACGACATCTATTACAAACAATGCCTTCAGAGGTGTGAAATACTTTCATTCCTAGGTAGCATTCTTGACATATATCACACATTCCTTGTGTTGTCAAGTTATCTAATTGATGTCAAAATTGTACTTGAAATTTTTTGAAATCATTGTGAAGCATTCCATTTGGGTTTTGTATGTTTCCTTGTACATCTACATTTATCCATCTTGTACTATGACTTCTTCCCTTTGTCTAACATAGCTTGCTCTTTTAACTTCATTGTGTCTTTTTCTCTGCTCTTGCCTTTCAACATCTATCATTTGTTCCTGTCGCTGTCTTCTATATTCTCTTTGATATTCTCTATGATATTCTCTTTGATCTTGTTTTCTTTGCTTCTCTAATTCAAAATTCAATCTTGGTCGCGTCATTTCTAGAAAATAATTCAAGTTCAATTTGTAAAAATGATATTTTTCAATGGTAAGTCTACTTTTCTTTTAAATGAATTTCATTTAATATCAAAGACTATTGGAATTAAAAAAAAATCAATAGAATACAAATTTAGATGACTATTACATAAGAAGTATAGTTGAAGCATAATTCGACGAAGAAATTTCATCACAAAGAAGGAAAATGAAACCTTAATTGTGTTTTGGATATTGGTCCTTGAATAAATGCACTCATCATTGTCATCTTGTGACTCTTTATATATCAAGTAGGGCATGTACATCCAAAATAGATCAGCAATCTTTTGCAAAAGTAGACATCAAAGTCTTTATGTAAATATTCTTCATAAGAATAATTCAATCGTGGTTGCCACCTTCATATAACACGTATGAACAATTTTTTTACAAAATAGACATGAAATTCTACATCAAAATCTTGTTCATAAGAGTGAACCAACCATGGAACAACCCTCTATATGCTACACATGTGTTTACCCTAATTATCATACAAGTACAAAATAAATTCATCAATAGCACTTTTTGCAACTCTCAGTTCCTCGTATTGCTCGGCATAATGAAGTTCTCTTAAAAAACCAGAGAATCCTACAAATTTCTTGCATGTTGCATGTAATTTACGGGCAATTTATTCCATGTCATCAATCTCGTGTCGTTCTATTTCACATGCAAGTAGTGCAGCATCATGGAGTTCCCTAATGATTTGTTTTGAGTGGTCTTCAATTGACGTGTACAAATTGTCTATTGGACTTGGCACATATGTGTTGGACCTCATGGGCTTTTAGCTGTTGGACTGATGGTTTGCTGGCAGGAGATTCATTTTGGGTAGCCATTAACTAAACAATAAATGAAACTCATAAATAAGTAACAGGTTATAAAGATAGGTACATGATTCTAAGTTGTAGAATCATACATGTAAGATTTTCAATAGAATTTTCAAAGCCAACAAGACTATAAAGAGAAGGATAAGAAAGTTGTTGGTATCAAATTTCTTTTAATGTAGGAGGTTGGTGAGTTATCGATAGAGATGGTAGTAGTGGTACTAATGTTATGAAAGCTTCATAAGCTAATTAATAGTCAAAAAATTTGAATAAAATTGCAATGTCAACAAAGTTTTACCACTTAAATTACAATTTATAAGTATTTCTCAACACAAGATGAATTTCATAAACACAAAAGTGTTCATTCCAACAACATTTAAATAATGTTTTATTTATTTTCTGCATCAAAGAATACATTACATATATAAATTAGGTTTCACTTATTCATGGTGTGAGAGGAGTATAATCCTCGGACTCATCAAAACTTATCACAATTATTTCGGGGGGAGGTTGCACTGGCAGGTGCTCATTATATTTTTGTTTCTTAGGAGGATTATTAGAACTATTTTCACTTGGTACATGACGGTTAGGGGGTAAATTCTTGTCCAAATCTACTTGGACATAAGTTGTTGCTTTCTCTAACCATTTAATTTCTTCCTTAACATCACGAATTCTCTCCATTGCATGAGAGAAGGTCTCATCATCCTTCAGCTAGCCTTTGCCTTCTACGTTTGTTCCTTCTATGGTTTTAGTCAACGCATCTCACTCCTTTTTGCATTGTAGTTAACGAGTGTTTCCAGCTATGGACTTACGTGCGGTCTGCTTAAAGCGCACCATGTCTGGCACAAAAAGATTCACGTTAGTTACACAAGCACAATTCTATATCTGCATAGTGGGCTCATAGGCCTTAGCATGCAGTCTGTGACCTATGGGTTATATACCACACATGTGGTTATCTTATGATAAATTTATTATATTTTTTTTGTATTTAATTTGATAATTTTAAATTAATTTTAGATGTGCATTTATTAGTAAAAATTTATCTATGTAAGTTGCTATATTTTAACCATAACCCTAATTGAACCCTAATTCTAATTGAACCATAACTTTATGCATTAACTCATCTCTCTAAGGGTCATGATGACATTATTCAATAATGATAATAGTTTTATTTAATCAATACACTATAGATGTTATTTTTAATATTAAAATGGTAAGCCAATAGTAGGCTTACTATTTAACCATCATAATATATAATTATTCTCAAATCTCAATTTCACATTAGTACAATTCTTTTAATTAACCAAGATAATAACAATAATATTTACTCATGAATTATAATAGTAATTTTATTATTATTCCATCAATTAACAATAACGTTATTTATTTATAAAATAATATTACTAAATATAATGTGTACCATTAATTGTATCCCATTACTATACTACCCTTTCTGTATTTATAATTTACAAATTTTACCACTATTATTTTTATTAATTCTTTCTACAATAATACGATTATTTTACTCAAAATTCAAATATTCCGTAATACCAATATTTTACTATTTTTTTTATACATGGGTAAAACCCCTTTGTGTTGGGATGTGAAGCCCAACAGTCACATGACCGTTTGTATTCTCCTATCTCTTCGTATTCGAAGAGCTTTGTATAAATACGTGGCAGACCATGTATTGTGTAGTTGATTGGTGATTAGTTAATACAGTGATTCCCTGCTTAAGAGTGGACGTAGGCTATTGCCGAACCACTATAAATTCATGTCTCGTATTTTGTTCTTTAATTTCTGTCTTATTTCATTTCTCTGTTCATTTTATAATTTACAATTGGTATCAGAGCTTGGTGAGGTTGAGCAGAGATGGAAGAAGACGATGAGGCTCAGTTTGTCATTGAAGAATTTCTTAGCAATTTAGTTTCAGTAGAGAATGATGTTGTGTATGTGAAAGTTGTAAAGAAACATCGTGTACACTGGTGGGATGGCTGGAAAAAGGAGGAGAGTTCAACTGAAGAGGATGAGGATGCTGGGTTAATTTCTTTTCCCACTCTTGATGCAGCTATGGCATATGTTGGCCAAACTTTTGCAGAAGACACCCATGACAAAAAGAGATGGCCTAACGGGATGGGTCTCAAGCTTATTGCTCCCTTGCAGATGTCTCATGGGCCAGTTGGTTTGGACAAGATGTTGGTCGGAAGTATCCCAGAAAGTGGTCTGCCAAACCGGCAAGATACGTCTCTAGGTATGTTTATGTCTCCTCGGTACAGGTGTCTGCCCTCTGCTATAAACCAGAGGCGAGGACGATCAGACTCTTCTTGGAAAACTCCTAAGCCCGTGGGAGTCGGTGGTTTTGTGGAAGCCGACGGGCAGTCTCTTCCTGAGCAGAGATATTTTCACGACGTGCTGGTGAAGAAAGAAAGGTCGCAGGTGAATGAGAGCGGCAGAGTTTTCAGATTGCCGGAGTTGCAGACATTCAGTGGTTTTAAATTCCTGGTGAACATTGTTGGCCCTGATGTCTACCCTAAGTGGATGGACTGCCTGATGACGGACTTGCAGCCGGAGGTGAGGGGCAACAATACCAACAGTATTACTTCTCACAGCAATCCCTGCGAGTCTATGGAGAGATTGAAATCCCAGGCAGACGGGAGGTCTGAAACAAGGGAGGTTTTCGCTGGGAATGGTGATGGTCGGGATAGTATAAAGACATCCAAGCAGGTTATTGATGTTTCTCGGGTAGAGGAACACGAAGAGCCCGATGAAGAGAAAGCAAAGCATCATGAAACTGTCAAAGATCGACAAAAATTTGAAATTTTTGTAGGTGGGTTTGATAAAGATGCAAACAGTCCTGTGCAATGGGAGGCTTCTGGGGATAAACTTGTTCTGCGTGAATATAAACCAGAGACAGAACAGCCCGAGGTGCCCGCCGCTGCTGTGGAAACCGAAGAGCCCAAGCCAGTTGTGGTGAATGGAAAGTTGTTCAAAGATGAAGCCATAGATGAGAAGGCTAAAGAGCTTTCTCCTAGCCCTGCTTGGTTTCCTATTGGTGGATTTGGTTTAGGTGGCAATCGAGGGAACAACTTTAGTATTGGTTATAATTCAAGTCCTGTAGGTAGCTATTGGGTTAGGATGGACAATAGATACGGCCCTAACTCTGGAGGTAGAGGTGGATATCCTACTTTTGCACATGTTGACTATGGATCTAGTGCAACCCAAGCATCTCTCAATGATGAAGGCGTCACTCTCTCAAGATGGGTACAGTCTGTGGTGAGGGAAGAATGGGCGGCAGAAGTGTTTGATGGTTTAGGAATGCTTGATGATGACCAAGGTGCAAGGAGACTTGAGGATGAGTTTGCGCCAAGCATTTTGGCAGAAAAGTACATGACAGCTAAAGATGATGAAATTCATAAAATAGATGTTCCTAACAGATTTCAGTTGTTTGAAGAGATTACCGGTTCAGTTCCACACAATGAGAAGGATTTGCTTAGCTGGATGAATTTGATGGATAAGTCCTCGGAAGTGTCGGGGCTATTTTTTGGCATAGGGCATGAGCCGATGACCAAGTTTTTAGGAGGACAACTAGAGCTTCGGATTGAGGCACTTGTTGATGCAAGAGATGTTAGATGTCAAGTTTTGGAGGATATAGCGGAAGAGCTTGGAGATACACCTGGAGTTTGGTATATATGGCAGGACTGGAGCAATGCTAACAGGTTTGAGACGCAGGAAGAACAAAAACATTTGAAGAGGGAGCTGTTGCTGGTGCAAGACCAGATTATTGAAAACGAGATGGTCCAAATGCAGCAAATTGTTGACTCCGATTTGGCATGGAGAAGATTGATTCGCAGTGTCCTTGAACAATATTTGGCGAAGTTGAAAACTTTCAGCTTGGTTGCGATGTGAAGACAAGCTGGAAATGCAGGGGATGACACAGTGCATGGCTGTGCCGATTAGACTTCACGAGGGAGATTGTTGGGATGTGAAGCCCAACAGTCACATGACCATTTGTATTCTCCTATCTCTTCGTATTCGAAGAGCTTTGTATAAATACGTGGCAGACCATGTATTGTGTAGTTGATTGATGATTAGTTAATACAGTGATTCCCTGCTTAAGAGTGGACGTAGGCTATTGCCGAACCACTATAAATTCGTGTCTCGTATTTTGTTCTTTAATTTCTGTTTTATTTCATTTCTCTGTTCGTTTTATAATTTACACTTTGAGTATTCATATTTCCACCCTACAATATTATTATTATTGTTATTTACCACAATTTAAACATAAATGATATTATCATTCTCCTATATAATATTATCCCAACATATAACTCTTTGAAAATGGCCATCATATACTCTTTTAAATCACCAATTTAATCATTGGTAATATTATTAATTATCTCATATAAACATTATAACTAAATCAATAAGCTTATAATGATGATCATGTTTAACTCGAGTTTAAACCATCTAATCATTACCATTTAATCTTAAACAACAATTTAAACCATTTAATGATTACCATTGTCACGGAAATATATTCACTTTTAACAACCATTTTATTTTATTTTTATTTTTTAATCTCAATTTACCTTACTAAAATTACTTCTATCTAAATAAAAATAATAATATCAAATAACTAACCCATTAAAAATAATATTAACATTTACTCCCAAATTAACCCTTTTTATAAATTTTAATTTTTAATCTCAATTTACCTTACTAACATCAAATAACTAATCTTATATCACTTTAATTTTATTTGCAAATATTATATCACTTTAATTTAATACTATAATATAATATTATTCTCCAAAATAATGTTATAACTATAAATCATATTGTTTTATAATAACCATTCAACTACCATTGCTATTATTTTATAATAAGAAGAGTGCTATTTATTTTCAATTGTCTATAATAATATTTACAATATTTATGACATTATTATTATGTTATTTGATAATGCAAACTGATTTCCACATTTCACAGAAGAAAAAAAATTACTTAACTTCATCCAATAAAAAAAATAACCTAATTTCTTCGATAACAAATAAACTTATTTAAACAGTTTAAAAATTACACTTATAATCTTCTATTTTTTCAATTAAATAAATGAAGGTAAAAAAACAAACCTACACTTCCCGTAATAAATTTGTGAGATCTCATCACACATTTTCTATCTGCTGCACGAATATGGGGAGGGTGAAGATATCGATTTCAACGTCTACGAATAAGCAAAGGTATGATTGCATCTGTCTGAATTTAATGCTCATTGCAGAGGGATAAAGGCGGCGATAGAGGTGAACATTGCACGATGCAGATTTGCATTAATGTTGATTTTATGTCTGATACTCCATAGGCACACCCTAACTCCCCTCCTCATAACAATGGGGTACCATATTTATTTTATTTTATTTTATTAGTTTTTTTTGGCTAATGTCAGACCACCTTATCGTGGTTCACTCATAACAATGGGGTACCATATTTATTTTATTTTATTTTATTAGATGTGTTAGGTGAATGAATTAATAACCTACAATAATATCTTGGATATAGGATTGATAAAATAAATGTTGAACAAGTTTTTCAGATGGTAGGCAAGGTAAATATAGTTCATTGTCAGTCATCAAGAATTAAAGGCTCACCTACTGAGCAATCCCACCATTCACCTACACATATTCCCTTCCCTGCATACAAACAAATGATAAAAAGGACGTGATTCGATTCAAGAATTGATACTATGGTCGATGGACTAAACCTTGTTTGCATAGGTTTCAGATTACTTTGATCCATTCTCTTGCTCACTACTAATCCATGCGAATATGGAGATTTATAATCTCATGATTAAATACAATCAATTTTTTTTTTTGAATAGGTATTCCACTGAAACAATATGTAGTTGAAATCATGTCAAGTCGGGTGACATTATATTATGTCAAATCTGGAGGTGATTGCAAGAGGTTACTGAGCGACGCATCCAGGTAGTGAAAGGAGTGTAAACAGGAGCCGATCCATCTACTAAGGTCACAATTATCCATTCAAGCCGCATCCTCTAAGTGGGCTAAGCTCACCTCATTAATCTAATACGCATACTATATAATATTACCGAGAGGTTCAAGTTTATAATTTATTTATTTTCCTCTAGCTGTAGGGTTGGCCTCACTGTTTGAGATGGAAATTGTTGTTGTTTTTTTTTTCCAAGGTTTTAATGGAAGATGGTAATATAGAGGCACTGGCTATCCAACCCCAGGAATGCCCCTGGGCATGGATGATATGCCATGCCTCCATCCATGATACGGATACCCCCTCCCTGCACAGTGCCATATTTGTAATCCGCGCATAACAGTAAATACGGATGTAACTGACAGCGTAACATTTTTTTATTCTTTTAGTTTAGAGCATAGGGGAAAGGACACAATTACTGCCCCATTGAATTACCGCCACCTCCATGCTCACTTAACCCCCCAAAAAAAAATTCACTTTGATCCATTGTAACGCCCCGTCGTGCAAACCCCAAAGGAACTAATAACAATGGAACAATTTTTTTTTTTAAAAGAATATAATAAACATACTTAAGTATTCTAACATAACAATGTATTAAGTTACATGACTAAGTCCATTGGGGTACACAGAGTGACATTACTATTCTAACCTACAACAACGATAATAGAATAAACAATAATTAAACAATTATATAAATCTATTCATTCCCATTTCATCATTTAAAATATCTATTAAACAATAACCATATTCATAACGTATGTACATATGACAACGAAAGATACTATAAAGATATGAGGCATTTATATTACCACAGATATAACACAACTTAACACAACGATTACAAATGATCGTTCCTAAATAAATACATGGCCTGAATAAACATTACATCCAAATGATAGTAAAATACAACTGATTGAAAATACATCTCAAAACCCCATATACACCATACCTTTGCTGTCATCCCAATACATGTGGGAGATATACATCAATGAATTTACTACATCCAAGTATAACATACAGATCCGTATAAGAATTAATCGGATCAATAACATCCTCCAAAACCTCTGCCGCAGAATAAAGATATATCCGCAATGTAGAAGGAACCTAATAGGTGCGGAAGCACGTTCCACCCAACCACCCCCATGCTGGGAGTAGACAAGGAAGGATCCCCGACCAAGCACGTCTAACAATACACAATACTAACTCCAAATAGACAACTTAACATCAAAGACCACAAAAACACTAGACAAAGGCAAATCCAAAAGGCACAACAGCAAACCACTTCAGAACATAACAAGTCACAATCACAACATCAATGAAACTCAAGACATAAAATCAAAGACTACTTCCAACAATAACCAAAGACAAATCAATAAATCACTTAACCACTACAGAAAACAATGTCACTTAACACGAGGTTAAGTAATGCTCAGTAGAGAATGATCATGAAATACTGCACAATAATTGATTGATCAAGGATAGGAAGAGGCCATGCAATAAATTGCCATGGAGTTACCCCTGCCTCAACCTTCCTAGGCTACTGACCCCCATCCGGTTACTCCCCGGCTTGCCTCACCCCACGCTGCACTTCTCACGCAAAATTGCATCCCATCTCATCTCGAGCCTTATCATTCACTGTTTCACAGAGAGACATCTTTATCTTTATTAGTGGAAAGATCCCCATTAATTATTTTAGATTATCACTTAGTTAAACTCTAGGTGAGTTACCCTGTCGCCCCTTTGTGTGCCGGACCCCCACAAAGAGCCACTCTCCTATCGACAACACACAAGGTTCAATACCACAATAGGTAACTAGACAACATAACCTCTCCAATCCAAGGAGGAAACAAAACAAGGAAACTCACTCCGAACACTAGAGGAAACCAAATACGAAAACACACTCCTTCCAAAGGAGGTACAAATCTCATTACCCTCTCCTATTTCCCAGGAGGTACAAATCCCCGTTCGTGGAAACTGGGTACAACATCATAGTACAACTCTATACCATTCCCAAAGTGATTCACAAATTGACCCTCTACACAAAACATCCCACTCTAGAGAACTTCTCTGGAAGACTTACATAGACCCTTAATCCCATTTTCCCGACATGGAGAATAAAAGAAACATGACAGAAAAGCATTCCAGGTAACTCAATCATTTACTCTAAATTTCACAATTAACTTCCCTAATCAAAGCATTTCAAATAAATAGTCATCAACTCGAAAGAAATCCAATTTAATTCAACTCACCTAATATATTCCTAATTTGCACAACTATATTAAACATTGCAATTTCTCCTATTCTTATCATATTAAAATCATATTTACAACAAAATAACTCTATTACACAAATATTCATATATATATATATAATCATTTAATAGAGTTAACACAATCATATTATTACAAAATTTATTTTATAAAACAAATTCAAATTAAATCATATCTTAATATTATAAAAAAAATTGAATTAAAACTTAATAATAAATAATTATATATATATATATATAAAATAATATAATATATATATATATATATTTATATATTTATATTACCAAAATAATAATAATAATAATAAAATACTATAAAATTTATCTTAATAAACCAATCTTTAACTACTCATATTCAATTAATAAAAATAAATAAATGAATCTCTAATAACTCTATCATGGTTATATCATGAAGGTGGTTATGTGACCTCCCAAGGGAGGTCAGAGGCCTCATTGATCACTGCGGGCGGCTGCACTTCATTGTGCTGTGGTATCACAGCATCACAGCCTCAGGAGCCATGCCCCACAGCCGCCGTGGTGATCACAGCATTGCATCTGTAATACAAGAAGACTATTGTTGGGGTTGTGGTACGGCCTCGGCCGACCCCCACCCCCAATAATTTTTTAAATATATTTTTTTTATATAATTTAATTTAATATTTATAATTTCATTAAATTTTAATTTAATTTTATTTGTAAATTTTGTTTCCAATACAGTTTGAAATCCAAATCAATAATTTTCTTAAACATAAATATATTATGTAAAAATTAAGTTTTGGATCATACAGCAATAGATTTGGGTCTGCCAATAATAGGATGATATTAATAGGGACGATTTTTGTTTTCATACAATATTTTCTCAATTAAATTGTATTAACTAACTACAGAAGATTTAACTTTAGTTTTTCAACAGAAGATTTCAATGATTTAACTCAACACCATAAAACCCTAATTTTGAACAAATATATCAATTTAATAGTGACAAACATGATTTCCTTTCCCAACAAACAATTTCTAACTACATAATCCTCTTTCACAAACACGGAATAATTTAATTTTTAAACGAAAAGCACTTCAACGAAAGTTTGATTTCAAAACAATAAACTAAAAGAAGTAATAATTTAGAAGAACCTGAAATCCTTTGTTTGAAGAAGAATCCCTTCTGTAGCCTCCTCTCGATCTCCTCCTGCAACTTTCTTTTCGAATCTATCTATCTTCAAAACAATTATTTTCTCCAGAAGTTCTCAACCAAATTCTTTTCTTTTTTTCCTTTTTTTTTTTTTAATCTTCCGTATCCCCAAACAAAGAAAGAGCAAACTTTTATGGAATAATTTCTATATTGTACACAATCAAAATAAAGATTCAATAAAGCTCTTCCGCTTTCTTTTCTCAAAAATCCTCTTTTCTTATTGGTCCTTTTTCCAGCTTTTAAAAGCTCACACTTATCTAAAATTTTTAATTAAAAATTAATTATTTACACAAGAGGCTTTCTACACAAGATTAATTTAATAATAATAAAAAAAAGATAATATTTAATTATTCTAAATAATATTAATTTAATTATAATTATCAAGTACTTTAATTAATTAAACTACTTCTTTTTAATTGGCAATATGTCAATTTAACCCATTTACTAACTCACTAAATCAATTAATACGCAACACACTAATTATTTTACAAAACACATTAATTAATTCAAACACCAACCAAGAATTCAAATAAATACTCTGTAATAACAAACTACATAAGACACAAGGACAAAACTTCGCTCATAACACAATGACTGGACAACGACTTACTTGACTTGGACGGGACACTTCCAAACCTACTCCCTTTTCTAAATAATGACCCATTGGTTAATTTATTGCCTGGTCTCCGCCTGGGAAGGAATTTAGACTTATTCCCCGCAATCCCGATCTAAATAAACGCCAAGTAATAAATACATAATCAACATCCCATCGTGAGAGAGAATTGCGCTAAGGTAGCACCGTGGAACGAGGATGCTAACGTCCTCCTCACCTACTCTATTCTACAATTATAATATCAACATAAGCCAACATTTCAACCAAATTGATCAATAAGATAAATATGATATTTGAATTAACGTGACTACAATCTAAATATTAAAGACCATTATAAAATAATACTTCAACTAAATAACATGATCAATTATAGAATCAATGACTAATCTATAAAACATTAATGAACAACTATTTGAATAAACAATAATCCAATCAACACACAGAGTATCATAAATCATACTAATAATGTCATATCAAATGATCATGTCCACTAAAGGAATAACATCATCAAACTTCAAACCAACCAAATAAAACCATAATAGTATCATCATAGTATCAATGTATCAAGTTAAAGCATATAAATTAATAAATCCAAATAGTAAGAGGAGGGGTATTACATCCTCCCTCCCATAAAATTGGCTTACTCCTGGAAGCCGGTAAACAAAAGAAAATAAGATTCCCTAATACAGGGGGCATCCTCACACACCAAGATCGGGGTGAACTAACTCCACCACATAACCAGTATCAGCCCAATAAGAGTACCAAATAGTAGCAAAAAGGTCAGAATATGGGGTATTTTTACACCTTCCCCAAGCGATAATAATTTATCTGGTAGTTTCATTATAGAGACAGAGTACAATACCAAACTACAAGAGAACACGACAACTTCTATAACTAACTGGCTGGCTATCCATTCATTTCCTATTACCATATTCCATAATTCCATACAATATAACACGCAAAAGCAACTCCAAAACCATATAGGGTCAATCAGGCAATCGCTCGCACAATGAGGTAAAGCACAAGAAAACATACAAGGGTGGACATAACAACAAAGCTGGTTGTCATCCACCACACACAACACACAAAATTCACACACAACACAATTGTCCATAATGCATTCTTCCAGTAGGAAGGATATCGGTGCATTGTACACTACACTGAGGGTCCTATCCCTTCCACTAGTTTCCTGCGCCATTGGACCTACACCACGTAACAACAACTTCTGGGTAGCCAAGTCAGATCAACCCAAAAAGGAAAACATAAACTAACGAACAAAGCACCTAGGTCAACGCCATGGCTCATAATGCTTGGAGTATTACCTACGCAACTATCAACTTATTGGGTCCACATTATCCCAGAGCGCCCAGTGTTTAAACTTGGGCTCTGATACTAAGCTGTAACGCCCCGCCGTGCAAACCCCAAAGGAACTAATAACAACGAAACAATTTTATTTTTTTTCTTTGCAGATCCCCCCAAAACAAAGAGCAAACTTCTATGTGAATAATTCTCTCATAAAAATAATAAATCAAAATAAAGATTCCAAAAAGCTCTTCCGCTTTCTTTTTTCCAAAAAGCCTCTTTTCTTATTGGTCCTTTTCCAGCTTTTAAAAGCTCACACTTATCTAAAATTTTTAATTAAAAATTAATTATTTACACAAGATATTTTCCACACAAGATTTTCTAATTTAATAATAATAAAAAGATAATATTTAATTATTCTCAACAATATTAATTTAATTATAATTATTTACACTTTTAATTAATTAAATCACTTTTTAATTTATAATATATTTAAATTTAACCATTTACTAACTCTCAATTAAATCAATTTTTTTATTTTTAGACCCAGAATGTAGCACGACTTTATAACCCGCAGCGCTCAACTTTTAACGCGGATCGCAACCGGGCTGCCACACCCCGTACGGGGATGGGAGACTAGAATCGCGGACCGCCAGAGCCGCAACTAATATTTAGCCAACCGAGTTAGCCCTCTCCTCAATTAAATCAATTAACAATGCAACATTAATTAATTATTTTATGAAATACGACATTAATTAAACACTAACCAAGAATTAAATAAATACTCAGCTCAAACCACATAAAGACAAAGGACAAAACTTCACCATAACACAACGACTCACAACATCTAATGGACTGACTGGGACACTTCCAAACCTACTCCCTTTTCAACATTTTACCCATTGGGTTAATTTATTGCTCGCCTGTCCTGCCGAAGCAGTGTGGAATCGAGACTTATTCTGCAATCCTGCATCAAATAAACGTCAAGTAGCACATGTATATATATAATCAAACATCCTATCATGAGAAGGAATTGCAGTGTAGCAGGGCACTCGTGAACGAGTGATGCTACACTGTCCTCTCACCTACTCTATTCTAACAATTATAATATCAATGACGAGCTAACATTTCTAACCAAATTGATCATAAGATAACATGATATTTAACTACTGCATCATAACTAAATATTAAACAATTGCATTATAAAATAATACTGAATTCAAATAACATGATCACCATAGAATCATCACATCGACCTATAAAACATTAATGACAACTATTTGAATAAACAATAATCCAATCAACACACAGAGTATCATAAGTCATACTAATAATGTCATATCAAACGATCATGTCCACTAAAGGAATAACATCATCAAACTTCAAACCAACCAAATCAAACCATAATAGTATCATCATAGAATCAACATATCAAGTTAAAGCATAGAAATTAATGAATCCAAACAGTAAGAGGAGGGGTATTACATCCATTAAAAAAATTTATTTTATTGAATAATTAATTACAAAAACACCAATAGCCGCTCATTAAGTGCTAAAGTGAATGATTTAAGTGGATTTTAAGTGCTAAAACAGCTATAATTGATTGAAAGTATAGCGAGCGGCTCTCTCTAAAAGGTGATTTTTTGACCCATAATTTTTTTTTTCAATTTGATGTACGGTTTGAATTCTACAGTAAGTTAGCCCTGAATACTAGGTCTTCTCCTCTAGTACAAATATTTTTTACCGTTTTTCACTTTTTTACTTTGTTTTTTTCACTCTTTTCTTTGCGCATTCCTTGAACGCAAGTTATAAAAAATTATTCATGTACAATTATTTTTTAATATTGATATTTATATATTTTTTATTAATATTATATATTATAAAATAAGATATATAATATTTCTATTTATTTTATTAAATTTATTATAAAAAAAAAAAGCAAAATATATTTTTAACATATACTATTATTTAAATTAATTTATAGAAAATTTAACAATTTAATTTAAATTCAAATTAAATTTTAGAGTTTTTAAAATATTTAAAGTAAATAGATTTATTTATTATTATATAAGTTCAAATTAAATCTAAAAGACTTACATCTTTACATTATTTACAAATTAAATTTTTAGATTAAATAACTATAAGTTAATTTATAAATTACTATATTACACTAAGAAATACAAAAATCTTAAACAAACTAATCTTATTAATACATTTAAACTAATCTTATTTATAAAGTATATTATTTAATCTTGTTTATACATAAGATTAGTTTAAATGTATATAAATAAGATTAGTACATTTTCCTATACATTTAGTATTAAGATTTCTACATCTTTTAACAATTCAATATATAATACAAATAAAATACATATAAAACCTTCACAATATTCATTGTATTCAAACATACTTTAATCAATACTTGCTCGACTTTTAAAAATATATATTAAATTTTAATATATATTAAAATATTATCTATAACATATATACAAACACATAATTTATTATATATTAAAGATAATTAATAGTTTTAATTATTTATATTAGTTTATGTTTTAATTAAAAATAAAATATAGATGTAATTTTGAAAATTATATATCTATACCTTTTGATTTATGTTTTAGATATAAGATGATCAAATTATTGTTTATCCATTTCCTAACATAAAAACCTTATTTATACTCGTAAAATAAAAACCAATGACATCATAATTTAAACAATAACAAACAATATAATTAATTAATCTTTAAATGAATATTACAAATCAATACATAATCCAAATAAAATGCTTTTAAATAAAAATATATATCTACAATTTTTAAATTTGAAAAATCACTAATTGAAAGTAAAATTAAAGAGAAACCATTTTATTTACACATTAATAGAATTTTTTAAACAATTCAATACATAACACAAATACAATATTTTTATATAAAAAAATCAATAATTGTTAATATTTTCAATCAGTAATTAAAAATAAAATTAAAGTACAACTAATTTATTTAGATTTAAATAAGTATGTTTGACTACAATGAATATTGTGAAGGCTTTATACATCTTTTAACTGTATTTTATTTGTATTATGTATTAAATTGTTAAAAAATGTAGAAATCTTAATACTAAATGTATAGGAAAATGGTTAAAAAATTACATATTTTTCAAAAAATAAATAAATTAGGTATACTTTAATTTTATTTTTAATTGTTGATTTAAAATATTAACAATTATTGATTTATTTTTTATATAAAAAATATTGTATTTGTGTTATGTATTGAATTGTTTAACAAAGTCTATTGAAATGCAAATAAAATGGTTTCTCTTCAATTTTACTTTTAATTAATGATTTTAAAAATTTAAAAATTATAGATATATATTTTTATTTAAAAGCATTTTATTTGAATTATGTATTGATTTGTAATATTCATTTAAGTATCTTAATATTAAATGTTTAAGAATTATTATATTTTGTAATATTCATTTAGGCATCCATTAAAACTATTATACTTAATACTATTATATAATAAATAATTAAAACTATTAAGTATCTTTAATATATAATAAATTATGTGTTTGTACATATAATAAAATATATTTTTCAAAAAAATTACATATTTTTCAAAAAATAAAATATATTATGTAATTTAAAATGCAAGTTATATAATTCTTATATTATTTATTTTATTATTTATTGAATATTTTATAGAATTTAAATTAAAAAATTGATTAAAAATTTATTTTTTGCTTTTGAAACAAAGTTTTCATTCGTAGGATCCAAATAGGATTGAAAAAAAATTCAAAGAAACTATGCATCCACTTAGAAGAATCCAAGAATAATTGAAACAAAATCTTTGAATTGAGAAGAAAATAAAGCTCCATTACCAATAGGCTCATGATATGCTTGAAATAGGGAAAGAGGTAGACATAGGAGGAGATAGGGATAAAAAGCAAGAAGGGAAGAGGGGGAGAGAGAGGGGGGGAAGATAGAGATAGAGATATAGAGGGAGAAAGAGAGGGATATGGAGAGGAGAGGGAAAGATAAAAAAGAGAGAAGAGAGAGGGATAGAAGAAATAAATATATAGAGAGGGAGAGGGAGAAATAGAAAGATAAGGATATAGAGATAGGAAGTGATATATAGAGAGAGGAAGAAAAAGAGGGAGATGAAGGAGAAAGAAAAAGATAATAAAAGAGATAAAGAACATGCAAAAATATTTAGTTATAAAGTTCTAGGAAGAGGGAGAGGGAGAGGAGATATAGAAATAGAGAGACAAAGATAATTAGATATATAGGAGTTTAGGAAGAGGGAGAGGAAGAGGGAGAGAGAGGGAGAGAGAGGGAGAGATGGATGGATAAAGAGGAGACATGTTTAGAGATAGACAAAGAGAGAGGGAGATAGGAGGAGAGAGGATGAGACGAAGTTATGTTTAGAAAATTAATAATGAATAATAAAGTGTTAAGTTAATAAATAATTAAATAAAAAGTTAAATTATTTTCTACATTTATTAAAATTAAAATATTAATAAAATATGTTTGATATATTAACATTAATTGAAAGATAAGTTTCATATTAACCAAGAAAAAATAATATATGATTAAATTAAAATATAATAATAATATATATTAAAATTGATAAAGCTAAAATTTTAACTTTTTAAAAAAGTTTAAGTAAATCAAACTTAGTTAAAAGTTAAAAATAAAATGAAACCTTTTTAAAAAGTTAAAAAATAAAATAAAAAAATGTATAAATAAGATTAGTTTGTTTAAGATTTTTGTATTTCTTAGTATAATATAGTAATTTATAAATTAATTTATAATTATTTAATCTAAAAATTTAATTTGTAAATAATGTAAAGATGTAAGTCTTTTAGATTTAATTTGAACTTATATAATAATAAATAAATCTATTTACTTTAAATATTTTAAAAACTCTAAAATTTTATTTGAATTTAAGTTAAATTGTTAAATTTCCTATAAATTAATTTAAATAATAGTATATGTTAAAAATATATTTTACTTATTAATTTTATATTTTTATTAAATAATATGTAATATATAATAATAAAATTAAGATATATATTATTTTATTAAATATCAAAAATAAAGATTAAGCATCTATTATATGTAATTTTTTATTTAATAAATTTAATAAAATAAATATAAATATTATATATCTTATTTTATAATATATAATATTAATAAAAAAATTAAAAATATATATATAACTATCAATATAAAAAATAAAGAAATTAAATTTTTTGAAAATTATTTATAATATATAAATAATATAAAATGTTATATAAATATATATTATAACCAACTATAATTGAAAAACGGTGAAATTAAAAAGTGAAAAACGGTAAATATTTACTTGACGCATCATCAAGCATATTGTAGACTGGCAAAATAATTAAAATATTAAAGAATATGTTAAACACAGTTTATAAACAGTTTGTAAATATTATGAGTATTTGTACTGTGCTCTAAAATTAAAAAATGTCACACTATCAGTTGAGTTATTTTCTGCATGGATTACTGTGTTTGCACGGCACGGTGGCAGGGGTATCCGTAGCATGGATGGAGGCATGGCATAGCATCCATGCCCAGGTGCATTCCTGGGGCTGGATAGCCAGTGCCGTAATATAGACATATTACATAGATTAATTAATCTAGCTCAATATGATCTTGTAGTACTTATCTTGAGATTTTTATTTTACAAATGTTACGCAACTACTAACGAACTGCAAATTTCCATCGTATAGACTAGGGTTTCAGTACCACTAAAAATTTAATTGCGAGCTAAGAGTTTTGTTTATTTTTATTTTTGCATGCATTCTTACAAGCAGCTATTCCAAGTAGGGTTTTAGATATTAGATACTAAGGTGAGTGACCTCCTACTCGCTGCCCCCAACTAGGTACTTAATAGCTCAATACAATCTGTGCTCTTGGTAGAGACTATCAACGGTCTAGACATTTTATTGACTGTGGTAGGAGAACAAGGGAGAAGGGCTTGAGGTGAAGGTTATACTCTTACATGGTTATTTTATTCTCTTCTAAACATATCACAACACTTGTTTGATTACCAAAACACATGACCACATTGTGATTCTTAAATTAACCCGATATATAAATGAATAACAATGTAGATCCAACATTTGCAAGGAAAAGGCTTGTAAAGTGGTCAACGTTATGGCTGGATTTTTATAGCTACTTGAAGGCACATCTCACCATTATGGATTGATCAAAGTTACAACTAGGTATCATTCTCGGGGTCAACATACTAGGGCATTCACTTAATTTAACCCTTCTAATTTCTAGAAAAGTGATAAACCGACATCTATTTAGCTTATGCTATTTCTATTTCCACCATGAACAGATAACTGGTTACTTTATTTTATTTTAGTGAGAACAATGAGCAAAGTTCTGGTACTACCATAAATACCCATCTGTTTTATTTTTATTTATTTTTCTATTTTTTTGCAAAACATAAAATAGCAACATTTCAATATATATATGCTTCTCAAAACAAATGCCTCAAAGGAGATAAATGATTTCAATAGTTCTCTCAAAAATATCACAAAATAAGTATCATAATACAAACATTTTGAAGAAGTTTTTTTTCATCACAACAATTACCATTTCCCTCCATAAACTATCACTATTACTACAACACATAGAAATTGAATCGTTGACGAACCAAAGCATAAAGGCTTTCTCTCCACCCTACCATAATGGCGTCATTGAGCCTTGTGGGCTCTAGCCATACCCCTAAGCAAGGAATTCTTAAAGCTCCATGATCATAAATGGAGTCTTTATACATCTTTACAAAAGGATAAAACTAACAGAGCACCAATTTCATACATCTAGGTTCTCTACTTTGATTTTCAACCATAATTCCTACACTATGCCACCTTCTTACAACCAATAAACAAGGGTAAATGGAAATAGGAAGAACTTATCTCTTTTCTTTCAGATGAAGGGACTAAATTCTTGAATCCATCTTTCCTCTCCAAGCCAAGCCATCTTGCTCTCTATCTTTCTAAGAGGTGGACTCCTCTCCTCTTCTCATTCTTTCTACCATCTCCACTCAAGTTCTCCAAGAGGAGAAGTGGGTAACACCCCACTCCTTCTTCCTCTCCAATTATATAGCAGTTTCACTAATTGCAACTCTTGGATGGGAAGGTGTGGAGTGTACCTCTCCCCCATCAATGAAGATCCTTTCCCCATTAATGAGAACATGCATTTGGACAACCACTCCATCTTTCCATCCCATCCTTCTCTCAAAATTCGTCACTCTCTATTATGAGAGCTTTTTAGGGGTCAAATCATGTTGTAGGGGCACTATTGTATGCCTACTTGACCCCTACCACTATGACATAAACCCTAGGGGGTTTTTTTTACACCCTAACCCAAAAAATTGACCAACAACTCTCATTAAAATCCCACAAAAGGTTCCATCTGATATTCAAACTTAGTTAGGGGTTTCCAAGACCTAATCCCCACTTTCACCTCACATAAATCACAACTAAATGCCCTCACAACCTTAGTCTTCCAACACATCAATTCTACTTATTTCTAGGCCCCAAATAGGGTCAAATTTATATCCTCATGAGGAAGTATTTTCATTCGCTCTTGGTGATTATCCCTTCTCATGCTAACACCATTGCCTTCCTACACATTAAAATACCAACATGATCGTAAGTATCAATTGTGTATCACATAAATCTGTTAGTTGAACATTCTAAGCTTTAAGTATATAATAATCTATTTATAATCTCAATTTGCATTCCACCTTCATGGTAGTGACAATAAAACATAATGTTAAAATGATATGCAAGAATATTGCCAAGATATCACCTTATTCATTATCCATAATATGTTTAATCATCAATTCACATAACAAATTTTGGTTGTATTAAGGACATACAAGGTAGGGTCTTACATCCAAGTCAACCTTTCATAAGAGTTTTCTTTATTAAGCCTTGACCTCTTCTCCATGTGAATTAAAATTCACATTTATTCATTCAATGTTCCCCTCTTTGTCAAGAAATTCTAAATTCTCTCACAAGTCACATCACTTGAATGGAACAAGGACCTCCTTTATGAGGACCTTGTCTTTATCCTCAAGGTACTCCCAATCATGTGAATTTAAAATTCACATTTATTCCCCCAACAACTTCTTTCTCTCCCATGTTGATTAATGAGGACTTTCTAAAATTTCTCTCTTGTCACCATCCTTCCCACATGGGGACAAGAACTTTTTTGAGAAAAACATTTCCTAATCCCAAGGTATTTGCAAGTATATCCACCTCACATATCATTTTATCACCTCCCTTTCCACATGGCAAGATGCGAGGGCTTGTAAGTCATCAACTCACCACAACCCTCCATCTTGCCCATTGTTGTGCAATTTTCGCACACACCCCACCGAAGGCAGGGACCCTCTTTTCTTTTGTATCTTTGTCTCTTGGCTTGGTCAAATTTTGGTTTTGCTCTTCTTGGGAAGTTATTTTGGGATTAAGTTTAGACTGAGTTTGATAAGAACAATATTTTGAGGCTCTTGGGGAAATTCGTCTATCTTGGAATTTGAAAATGGGGATTTTGAAGTGAATTTTCAATATTATATGTAAATATTTTTGCACCCATGGATAGAGGATAAAAATTAGGTTGGGTGTTTTTTGAACTTTTTGAAAATTCCTTCTAGAAAAAAAGTTATGGAGTTTAGGGGATTTTGACCCTACAGGGAATTTGGGTATTTCTGTCCCTAATGGAAATCCTCGAAATTTCCATTTTTGAAAATTTCCAAGACCCCCTCAAAATCCCGAAATTTTTCTTTTTTGCACCCATGGATAAAGGATGAAAAATTAGGCAAGGTTGTTTTTTGAATTTTTTGAAAATTTCTTCTCGATTTAAAAAGTTATGAGGTTTAGGGGATTTTGACTCTGTAGGGAATTAGGGGATTTTCGTCCCTGATGGAAATCTCCGAAATTTCTATTTTTGGAAATTTCCAAGACCCCCTCAAAACCCTAAAATTTTCTAAAAATAGATTTTTTTTCCAAAATGATTTTTTTGAAATTTTAAAATGTTCCAAAATGAAATTTTGAGATGGAGAAAAGATTTCAAAAATAAAAATTTCCGAAAATGAAAAATTTCCATAAAAAAAATGTAAGTTATTTTTTAAAGGCCAAAATTTTATTCAAGTTTAATTTGGATTAGATTTATAACATGTGAGCTACTAATGATGATATTTGTTTTTTAGGATTAAATATATATTAAAAGTGGGACTTGCATATGGATTCGTGCCAAAAGGGAAATCTGATAGAGTTCAATTCAAATATTAAAAGTGGGGCCCGCATTAGAATCCATGCCCAAACTGTCTATAGTTAGGATTTTCTAGAAGACATGTGAAGTTGATTTCATCATCCAATCAAAAATTTTATTAATGACAGGCTAGCATAATATTGTTTTCTCATTGTTCCATACTGTAACTGCTTTTATGCATTTAGATGATGATGTACCATGAGCTCCCAAATTAAATGTAACTATTGGATGCTTCTAGAGGTGTAATTTGTGCCATTGGATTGATTTAATCTTGGTCTTTAATTCAAAATGTAATTTTCTATAAAAGGTCGGTGTCTTCTCATTTTTAAGGGGTTAGACTAGATTACAAGAGTTGATTAGAAAATGTAAACACTATAATTAGCCAAGTTAGGAGAAGTTAGTAGTTGTAGGAGATGAGAGACTTGAAATTGTTATGTAATACTGGAGAAGTAATGCAACTGGGTTGTTGATTTGGCAAACTTTGTATTTATTTTCAACAGTTTTATGGTTTCTTGTTCTCAATTCTCAATGTTAGATGTTAGATTTCAATTCTTTTACAATGATGGTGAAATGTTTAAGATGTTGATCGATCTCTGGTCCATACTTTTAGCAATTTGTTGATTGTAAGTTGTTGTGTACAATTAGTCTGAGCCTTATTTTGTGCTAAATTTCAACTGTGGATGCTCATTTACATTGCGCCAATTAGTGGGTATGTGGATGAATATTCATAGTCTAAATATATTTAGTTTCCTTAGAATATTGCACTATTTCTGCAAAGTTGTGGGCTTGTCCTTAATCAAGCAGAGATTGGTTTTATTGGAGATCTATCCATTTGCAGCTTTCATCATTGTGGTGATTGATCTTAAGAATTAGTTTAAAATAGAATATCTCTCAACCCTTATCTCTTTTGTTGTTTATTTTGAATCTAGGTTAGTTTCAAGGATTAAAAGCATCACCATATTGTTGCATCTGATGAAAGTACGCTTCCAACATTGTTCATTTGTAAGGCCCCTTGTGATTACCAACATTTTCACATTTATCACTGAGTTGTTTATTCATTGTCAAAACCTGACATTAGAGACCTTGGGGTTATCTCTTAAGACTTGCTGATAGAGATTTAACTTTCAAGAGAGATAGGATTTTCATATTTTTTCTGAGTTGTTGTTGTGCAAAAAACACCATCAACACCCATGTTGGCTAAATCCTAGCCATTGAATTCTCTAGAGATTCATCCCCTAAAATAGAGGATTTGGTCTCATTTTCTCATTCATACATCACATTCAAGAATTCTAATCTCTCAACCTTAAACATTTTTTATTCAACTTCCATTGTTGCATTTTGAAGCTTTCATTGCATCCATTCCATACACCCATCCAAATATCCAAATTTTTCATTGCATTCATCTTGCAATCTAGATCATTTTGAATATCATTTTCATCATATTTGCCATCAAGGAGCACACATTCAAGCTACATCAAAGGTTCAACCAAAAAGATCAACTTGGATAAGGTATATTTGTTGTTTCATCTTTCTTTTATTCAAGTTCAACTTAGGCCAATCTTGAAGTGTTGTGTGTTTTTCCCTTTGCATTTTTGTCATTTTGCATCTTTTAGGACAAAAAATCATGTTGCACATAGAGGCATATGTGGCCAACCTTAGAGAAAGTTTCTAAGGTTGAAGATGGTATAAATGCAAGTTGAATTGTGAAGAACTGTGGTGTGATGCAAAGTGACAAAGTAAGCCACAAATCATAAGAGCAAAAGTGTGTGAGAGTGAGTTGAGATAGCAGTACTTCATTGTGTTAGATTCTTGAAGGCTGTGAGCTAAAGGTTTCTGCAATCTTCTAATCAAGGTTGTGGATGTGTGTTAATTGTTGTGGTGGATCTTTTGTTTTCTTTTTTATTAGTAGGTAGTGAGCCTCCCTATTGGACAATGAGTCCTTTTTGTAGGTAGTGATTCCTCTTCTAGGTAGTGAGCTTTTGTAATCAGTTTTGTTGTTTCCTTATATTGTGAGTTAATGCTCACTGTGGTTTTTCCCTTATTTGGTTTTCCACGTAAAAAATCTAGTGTTCATTATGTTGATTTTACTTTCTGTTATTTGTGTTTCATGTTCATACTTAATAACAAAATAGTGTGGTTGTGGAATTGATGCATTGAAGTTTTAAATTTATTTTTTTGTGACAATTGATTCACCCCCCCTCTCAGTTGTCCTACACCTTTTAATGATTGGTATTAGAGCTTTGGTTCCTTAGTGTAGAGCTTAACTGCTTAAGGAAGATTCGATGGCACATAAGTTGGTAATCCTTATGTTCGATGGATCTTATTACAGTGATTGAAAAGTACAGATGAGAGGATATATTGTTTCTGTTGGTTACAAGACCTAGAAGCCTATTGAGACGAAGTATATTGCTCCAATGAGTGGTCCTACTACAACAGACGAGGTTTCTTCTTATGAGGAGAATGAGAAAGTGAGGTATGTTATTTACGGTGCTTTATCCAAAACTGAGCAAACTAAGGTTCTTTCTTTAGGAATTGCTCATGAAGTCTAGAAGAAGTTGGAAGAATTGTATGAAGGAAATGAAAGAGTAAAATTAACAAAGAAGCTGGTGGCAAAGCACAGATATGAGAATTTGAAAAATGGAAGAAGGTGAAGAATTCACAAGCTATTTCTAAAGGATTGAGATGATAGCAAATGAAGTTAGGAATCAAGGGGGAAACCTAACCGATGAAGATATGATTGAGAAGATCTTAATAACCCTGCCTGATTGTTTCAGTGATAAGATCTCAATTATTGAAGAGATGTATGATCCTAAGAAGTATACTAACGAACAGTTATTCAACACCTTGAAAACATTTGAGATGAGAAAGTTCAAGAAAGAAGAAAAGGCATAAACATCATTTAAGGAAATGAAGATTGAAGATGATCCAAATAGTGATGGTTCTGATGAGCTAGAAGCAAATTTCACTAGAAAGTTGAAGAAGGGTACCGGTAAGTATAAAGGTATGTTTCCCTTTAAATGTTTTAGTTGTGGTAATATTGGTCATTATGCTTCAAGATGTCTAAATAGAACTGCACATAAGAAGAACAAAGATTATAAAGATAAGGATAGAAAGGATAAGAAATACAAGAAGTTGTATTATGTTAAAGAAGTTGAAATCTCAGATGATGAATCTAATTATGAGGGTGATGATATTAAATGCTTATTTTTAGCTTTGGAGAATAAATCTATGTCTTCTAACCCTGGAAAATGTGCAAGGAAGAATGTTTTGAAAAACAAGAAGAATGGGATGGAAGGTACTGTGGTCACCACCTTTCATGCTAAGTAGGATGAAAACTATTGGGTGATTGATAGTGGATGTTCTAATCACATGATTGGTGATAAAAGTAAGTTTACTAAACTCGAAAAATATGATGGAGGCTTGGTCGTGTTTGGTGATGATTCAGGAGCAAAAATTGTTGGGAAAGGTACAATTAGTTTTGATGGAATACACATCACTAATGATGTATATTATGTAAAGGGTTTGAGGCATAACCTTTTAAGTGTTGGACAGATGTGTAACAAAGGTTTTAAACTTGTGTTTCAGAATAATACTTGCAAGATCAAAGAAAGATCTAGAGATATGGTTGCTACCAGAAGGAGAACTCATGGAAACATCTATCAGCTTAAAGATGTGGATGGACAGTGCCTTGTCTATCAAATCAATGAAAGTTGGTTATGGAACCAGATAATGGGACATGTAAACTTTGATAATCTAGTTAGAATCAGTTCAAGAGATGTTGTATGAGGTCTACCTAGAATCACAAAGCCTACTAATACTATTTGTAGAAGTTGTTAGTTAGGGAAATAGACAAGAAGCATCTTTAAGGTAAAAGAGCAATCTACTACCGAAATGTTGGAGTTAATTCATACTGACCTCTGTGGTCTGACTAGAACTAGAACCCTAAATGGTGGTAGGTATTTCGTGCTCCTTATTGATGATTATTCTCAAATGACATGGGTTGATTTTCTTAGAGAGAAGACTCAGGCTTTGGATCGGTTTAAAGTGTTCAAAGCAAGAGTGGAAAATGAAGTGAATCTAAGAATCAAATGTTTGAGATATGATAGAGGCAGAGAATTCACTTCTAGTGAATTTAATACATTTTGTGAACATGGCATAAAAAGACAGTAGTCTACTCTAAGGACCCCTCAGCAGAATGGGGTAGTTGAGAGAAAAAACTGGATGGTACAAGAAGCTGCAAGAACCATGATGAAAGAAACAAATGTACCAGATGTGTGATGGAGAGAGGCAATACACATTGTTGTTTATATTCTTAATAGAGTTCAGATTAGAGGTAACAACACAAAGACTCATTTTGAGTTATGGACTAGTAAGACTCCTACAGTGAAGTACTTCAAGGTATTTGGAAGCAGATGTTACATTAAAAAAGATGATGAAAATCTTGGGAAGTTTGATGCTAGTTGTGATGAAGGAATTTTTCTTGGGTACTCTACTACCAGCAAAGCATATAGATGCTTCAATAAAAGATTGAGGAAGATTGTTGAAAGTGCTAATATGAAAGTTGATGAAGAAATGCACAAACCTATTGAGATAAGTGAAGTTGAACCTAATGATCCTATCTATGGACAAGTACCTAAATAGAACAAAGAGGAAGAAGAAGAAGAGGAAGAAGAACAGATTGAAGAAGAAGAAGAAGAAAATGAACCAAAACTTGTTTCTAAGACTCCTAAGTATGTGCAGAAGAATCATCTGAAGGAACAGATAATTGGAGATAAGAGTGAAGGTGTGAAGACAATACATAAAGTATCAGGTGAGATAAATCTTTGTTTACTCTCTAAAATTGAACCTAAGTCTACGAGTGAAGCATGTGAAGATGAGAGTTGGATGAGAGCTATGAAAGAAGAGTTGCAACAAATAGAAAAGAATCAGACATGGGAATTAGTTCCTAGACCTATGAATAAAATGTAATGGGTTTTCTAGAATAAGTTGAATGAAAATGGTGAAGTTATAATAAGTAATGCAAGACTTGTATGCAAGGGATACTCACAAGTTGAAGGCATGGACTTTGAAGAAACATTTTCCCCAGTGGCTAGAATGGAAGCTATTAGAATGTTTTTGGAATTCTCTTCCCACAAGGATTTCAAAGTATATCAAATGGATGTCAAGTTAGCATTTCTAAATGGTGAATTGGAGGGAGAAGTATACATGGAACAACCTAAAGGATTTCAGTTATCTGACAAACCAGATATGGTAAATGTAAGTTGAAGAAGTCATTGTATGGACTGAAGCAAGCTCCCAGAGCTTGGTATGCAAGATGGATAGATACCTAACAAAGAAAGGATTCAACAAAGGCTCTGTTGACAACAATATTTACTTCAAAGTGCAAGGTAACAAAATGTTAATAGTGGTAGTATATGTTGATGATATCATCTTTGATGGAAATGAAGGCATGTGTAAAATATTTGCAGAGGAAATGCAAAAAGAATTTGAAATGTACATGATTGGTGAGTTGAATTTCTTTCTTGGTCTTCAAGTAAATCAAACTGATAAGGGGATATTCATTTCACAATCTAAGTATGTAAAAGAGTTGTTAAAGAAGTTTGGAATAGATGATTCCAAATCGAGTACTCCTATAGTGACCGGATGTAAGCCGAGCAAAGATGATGAATCTGCTAAAACTGATCTAAGCAAATATAGATTTATTATTGGTGGGCTATTGTATCTTACTGCTACCAGACCAGATATTATGCATGCAATATGTTTAGTTTCTAGATTTCAAGCAGATCCTAAAGAGGCACATGTTACAGCAGTAAATAGGACATTTAGATATCTTAAAGGTACACTAGATTATGGCTTATGGTATCCTAAGGGTGTTGATTTCACCTTGAGTGCTTATACTGATGCAGATTGGGCTGGTTGTGTGGATGAATAGAAGAGTACTAGTGGGGGTGCTTTATTTATTGGTGGAAGATTGGTTTCTTAGTTGTGTAAGAAACAAGACTCCATTTCTTTATCCACTGCAGAGGCAAAATATATTGTTGCAGCATCCTGTTGCACACACAGGTTTTGTAGATGAAGCAAACTCTGAAAGACATTGGAGTAATATGTGATGAGCCTATTCCTATTTTTTGTGACAACACAAGTGCTATAAACATTTCAAAGAATTTGGTTATGCATTCAAGAACAAAACACATATCTATCAGATATCACTTTCTAAGAGAAAAAGTGTTGGAGAATGAAGTCAGGTTGGAGTATGTGACAACAAAGGAACACATTGCCGACATATTTACTAAGGCTCTTCCAAAGGATACTTTTGAGTATCTTAGGGAGAGGTTGAGGGTCATTGGACCTCCGAACTAGGTGCACATGAAGGTGCATTAGTCTAGTGAATTCATAGATTCTTCATTTATCTAGATTGATGAATGGGTCTACTCCGCAAGGGGAGTAGAAAAGGTTTTCATTGCTACAATATGAGTTAAAAGGGTGCACTCCTAAGGGAGAGTAATCAAGATTTTGATCTATGCCATTGATGTCAAAGGGGGAGATAAAATTCATGTGAAAAATAGTAGCAAATGAAGAGAAGGTTTTCTCCCGGAATATTGTGTAGAATGTTTTCATTGATGATTTTTCACATAATGTGTTGCCATCAATGACAAGGGGGAGATTGTTGCAAGTATGAGAAAGTTTGGTGGTGTTGTCATTGATGTCAAGACAATTCAGTATATTGTAGATTGTGCATATATAGTTGAGATACTATTGAGATGTTGTGAGTACATGGAGCTATCCTTATGATGTTGTAGATGTGTTGAATTGATGAGTTTTCAAGTGCTTTTGAGAAAATTAATAAAGAGTGAAGTCAAAGTTACGAATGTGTTCAGAATGTGCTATGTTATGTGCTCTGCATTTCTTCTATGTTGATCCTATGCTTGTGTGGATCTAAAGGTTTTCTAATGGTGATCTAATGGTGATATCTCCCAAGTGGTAGCTTCTGGTTTGATGGGATGTGAAAGTTACATTCACCAGTGTGTGAACCGTTCTGGTAGAGTTAGTTTTCTATGATTGGGAGAAATGTTTATGTCCATAGTCCTCCAATTTTTTATTTCAGCTCTTGCGGATCTGGAATGTGTCTTATAATTGAGTTTTCTTGGTTTTGGCAAAGATGTTTGTGGTTTGGTGATCCAGAAGTCAAGTTTCAGAGTTATTGTATGTGTTTACACAGTCTGGATGGACTAATAGAAGGAGTTCAGTGTTCAAATATTGTTGCACTTGTTGTAAATGTATTTGAAGGAACCTGAGATGTGTTCTCATGCATAATGAAGTGTTTTGCATCGTTCACATGCTATCTTCCTATTGGGAAGCATATACATCAATGTTCATTTGTGTTTTCATTAGGTTTGGCTGACTTGATGTTTACACTTCATTTGAAGAATTAAATTTAATTAAGGAAGCATGTGGTTGATTTGAGACATTATTTTTTGGTCTTGGTTAAGTATTTTTATTGGTCTACTCTCATTCCTTTCCACCGCGGGAATGTTGAGTTGCCAACCTAATTTGAATTTATGAAATGAGGCATATGTTGCCAACCTTGGAGAAAGTTTCTAAGGTTGAAGATGGTATAAATGCAATTCAAATTGTGAAGAATTGAGGTGTGATGCAAATTGACGAAGTAAGCCACAAATCATAAGAGTTGAAGTGTTTGAGAGTGAGTTGAGGCAACAGTACTTCATTGTGTTAGATTCCTGAAGGCAGTGAGCTAAAGGTTTTTGCAATCTTTTGATCAAGGCTACAGATGTGTGTTAATTGTTGTGGTAGATCTTTTATTTTCTTTTGTATTAGTAGGCAGTGAGCCTCCCTGTTGGACAGTGAGTCCTTTCTGTAGGCAATGAGCCTTTGTATTTGGACAATGAGTCCTCTTCTGGGCAGTGAGCCTTTGTAATTAGTTTTGTTATTTCCTTATATTGCAAGTTAATCCTCACCATGGTTTTTCCCTTATTGAATTTTCCACGTAAAAAATATGGTGTTCATTGTGTTGATTTTACTTTTTGTTATTTGTGTTTCATGTTCATACTTAATAATAAAATAGTGTGGTTGTGGAATTGATAAGTGTTGAAGTTTTAAGTTTGAATTTTTGTGATAGCTGATTCACCCCCCCTCTCAGTTTTCCTATGCCTTTTAACACACTCCTCTATGAGTAATCTGGCTACCTAATCATCATAGGGACATCCTGATGGTAGTGCATGCAATAATATGTATCCTCAATAACAATCTCTTTGTACAATCAAGCAAACACTATTTGTTCCTAAGTTGTAGATATCATAGACTCTAATTGTTGGCATTGCACAACCTCCTATGCCAACTGCATATTGGTAGTATTCCTAAGCTAGTGCTTGTAGTCCCTCTCCATTGTCAGTTCTTGTATCTGTTGACAAGCCTGATCTCTCTCACTTGTCACCACCTGCAACTACTACTGCAACTACTATATCTATGCATCACGAGTATTTGGCCTCAATAGTGGCTATTGTGGAGGTTGTTGCTATATTGGTGGTTGTTAAGGAGGTTGCTAATGCAATGGTGGTGCACCTAGAACCTGTCCATCATGATGCTAACCATCTTCGTCGTCCTTTCCTCTACCCCTACCATCTAGACCTTTGTCTTGTCCTCTGCCATGTCTGTCATTTGGTTGACCTTTTCCTCTGCCTACACCCCTCCCTCTCAGCCTCCCTCATGGAGACCTACCTACTGGATCTATAAATCATGGAGGGGGTACGAACAATGCATCATAAGCAAGCGTCATTTGTGCATCCACCTATCCCTGAACATAGGCACATGGCCTAGCAACCAGCTTTCAAAAAACCCCTACAACCTCATGGGTCAGGATCGTGTATCCCCATGCAGTCTCTCAAGCTGACCTATCAAAAATGATGGTGTATGCATCATCAAGTTTGTTTTGCCTCTCACCAAACTATCTGGCAACCCTATCAAGTAGGTACCTCTCAATAATAGTGTTCCCTTGACCCTGCATATATTGGGTATGTCAATTAAAGAACAGTTGTTACACATCATTATACCAAGATGGCATCTGAAGCCATGGTCACCATCTGAATACTATCATATCGTCAATCACTCAAAGCTAGTAAGGAATGCCAAGCTACCCTGTGTTTTGTAACGTGATGGCAGCCTTGTATCTCCAGACAACTGGATCATTTGGCTCCACATCTGCCATGTGAACAATAGGTCAAAGCACGATAATATGCTCCTAGGCCCAAATGTGAAGAAGGGTGACCCCTGTACAGATGACTCTCCCATCACAATAAACAAAATCATGCATATCATGGTAAAGGGAGGCCAACATCAATAGCATCCATCCTACTGAGTCCTATAAAAGAGCATCCTGTGCCAAGCTAGACCTCATCCTAGACTAAATCCTCTGCTCTATCGATTTGGAGCAACCAAACTTGAGATAACTATTGCAATAATCAATCTAAAGGTCAACGCCTGACTTCTGTACATCTCTAGGTCTATCTAGGAGTTGACTAGGACAATAGACTCCTGGTCAAGAACATCATGGCAGGCATCATATCTGGCATCAACATCCTAGATCACATGCTCACCATGTATCAACAAACGTAAAATACGCCATACATCCTCTAACGTCACTATTGCCTCGTTGGTAGGTAAGTGGAAAGACGAGGTCTCGCCATGCCATCGCTCGCATAACATTGTCATCATTGTCAAATGTATCGAGAAGATGAACATGTAAGCAACGTACCATAAACCAATCTCCCCCAAGTGCTCTTGTCGCAACTTAGAAAAATCATCAAGTCTAGATAAAACAGTCAACTAGTCCTCACGAAACATCAAAGGTTGGATAACCTCCTACACCCACGAAGTGCATGACGTAATTTTTTTTTGCAAAAATGGCTAAGTTTGGAGTTTTTATCCCCCAAAATGACAATAGCGTCACTATTTATGATAACATCACTATAATTCAAATTCCAAACAACGACGCTTGAAGCATTCAAATTGGAAATCATGATATGCATCGGTAAACACATATGTGTCGCTATTTGAGCTTGGAAAACCCTAATCCTAAATTCTAAATTGCAAGTTGCATCACAATTTGAAATTTGAAACCCTAAAATTAAATCATGAACTGCGTCGCTAAACACATATGCATCGCTATAAATCAAAATAGCATCGTTGATTCTAAAAATATAGCAACACTGCCAAAATTCAAAATTTAAAATGCAATAAATGTGCCTAAAAGTCAAATTTCAAATCACATACTAGTGATCATGTGCCTAGAGGCCTTTAGTACTCGCGAACCTGGTCGAAAATGTGTCATGGGAGCACTTGTTGCACTATTTTGTCAAAGGGTCAAAGCTCAAAATGTAAGAATTCTCTAAAGTGTGAATGCACAAATGAATTGAAAGTGACCCTTCCTCACCTATTTATGCTTGAAAAATCAAGTTTTTTTGCCCTAATTTAATCACGAAGCTATGGTTTTTTCAACATTTTCACCAATCTTGCCAACTGAAACCTATTTTGCATCATTTTTGTGTATTTGGATTATTTTTGCATCCCAGAGCCTTTCTGGACCCCTTGGGCAACATTTTACCTTTATCGAGAAATCAACCCAAAATTCAAAATTTCCACCCAATTTCTCAAGGGGGTAGGGAACCAACTTATTCTTTTTGCTAGGGCAGCAGTGGGGCATCCAAAAATATATTTTTAAATTTTATTTATTTAAACTGTAGTTTTTATTCGAAGGGCATAAGTCTTTGAACCAATGTAACATGTAACTTGCTTCAGAGAGGGGCAAAATGTAGACACTAAAAAATGTCCTAAATGATATTATGCACTTGAATCAGGTATACTAACATCATTTCCTCATAAACCCCATCCTCTTTTCACTAAATTGATTGAATTAACCTAGCTATTTAATTAATTGCATCATTTGTATATGTTAACCAATCGATCTAATCAGGTTAATTCACCCCCTTACATGCTAACATTTCATCCAATTAAATTAAATACATCAAATTATTTAATTTAATCCTTAAATCCTCTTATTTAATTAAATAACCCTAAGCCATTTAATTAAATGTCATTTCACTTTCCCCTTTTCATTAAATCATTTTATTTAGTGAAAATCATCTAATGCCCATAATTGCATGATTAAACCTTTGTTTAATTAGCAATTATTAATTAATCTAATTCCCCCCACTTGCAAGGGAATATTCCAAGAGAATATTCCTCCATTGCACATTCCTCCAAATGAAATATTCCTTCCCCTTTTGCACATTAAAACTTTTTTTAATTGCTAAATTATCTATTTTTCTCACCCATGTGAATATTCCAAAGAATATTCTCTTTTCTCACTCATTTGAAAAAGGGGAATATTCCTTTAATAACATTTTGTTTCCACAGTCCATGATCATTAGTAATCAAGATTTCTGGATAAAACTGTGTGCGATTTTTTTCTCATCAACGTTTCGGATCATACTCCATGATCCATCATCAGGATGATTAGCAGATAGGGAATATTCCTTTTTTTCAACAAACTTACTTGACTTCTTGAGCAAGTTAACTTGTGACCTCTTGGGCAAGTTGAAAGTGTGTTTGTTTGGACAAAGGAGAACCCTTGATTAAATCTCATCATTGATTCTCATCGGTTGATAAGAATCCACGATCCATGCCTCCAACTTCATCCATCCTTGACTGTTGATTAACTTTTTCCATTTCAACCCTTCATTTTTCATTTGTTTTCCTATAAATAAAACACTATTTGGAGACAAATATATCCATCTTTTAACAACAAACTTATGTTGTTAAAATCATTTGCACTTACACTCACATTTAACATCATTTTAGCTTTATTTACTTGCATATTAGCTTAGCTTCCATTAATGGCTTCCATGATAACATAGATGCATACATTTAGCTTATTTATTAATTAAGATTTTAATCTTTTGAAGCTTACATACATTTAGAGTAGACTTTCATACACCCATGTATCGATAATCTTAGCATAAATCATGTTAAAATAGCTTGCATCATATTTATTTAGCTTTAAATCATGTTTTCATACACATTTATCAATGGTTTCATTAGTTTTCTTCAATAAAACTAAGTGAAACAAGCTCATTATCCAAGGGATTGGGAAAGGGTTGCCATTCCACATCAATGCGACACCACTCCCCCAATAGGATAAGTTTCAATGTCTTAGATTAGAGATTTGTCAAGCTTTCATGATTTAGAATGTTAGTTTTAATGGCTTCTTTGTCTTTGTTTACAATGAATGATCTTATTGGGATTGATGCTTAGTGGGTTAAATATGCCTCAAATTTGTAGGGATCGAGTGTAGTTAACCTATACTATGTCATTGGTCACAAATAGTTATCTTAGATTTAGCTTCAACCTTTGTGTTTCAAGGATACTAATTGGAAATTTATTTTTAAACAAGCAAAAGGACTTGAAAAATTAGACTTGAATCAAAATTAGTATGAAATGTTCACAAAAAAACACTTGGTATAAAAAATACGCAATCAAGAAGATACAAAAACAAGCCTAAATTAATCAATAAAAAGGTGTGACTCCTAGTGTGGGACCATAATGGAAATTAATCCATTAATACTATCTACTTGTGAATGGATAGCTAGATAATGTGAGGTCATGTACCACTTACACACCCCTTAACTTGGAGGACAATGCCTTTCTGAAGGTTAGCTCTATCTCACCACATGGAAGTTCCCATGAGTAACTTTAAGGGGTGATATGCTTCCCTTACACCACACTAGAAGATAATCAATGGCCTTAGGCTTCTATTTATAAGCTCACTAGGGGAAATCCATGAACTAAGGGCTCATCTATGAAAATATTAGGAGGGTCTCTCCTCTTCTCTTCACCTCACAATTCTTGATGGATCAAGGGTCCTAGGGCTCTACCAAACATGATGATGACTCCTTTTTGAGGTACAAATTTATCTCTTTACCCTTTTTATGCCTAATTGTAAAACATGGTTAAGGTTGTACACCTAAAATTGACCACTTTTGTTTGATCAATTTATCCTTATAATGACTAATTTCTACCACTTGTATTAATTAAATAATGTTTGTTATTTGATTAATATTCCCTACCTTTCATCTATATTTTGAGTCCTATCCTAAGGTGATTAATTTAATTAATTTACCTGTTTTAGACCATAGTATCACATTCATCCATTAAATTGAATAAATACCCTTATTTATTTTATTTTATTCCTAAATCCCCTTTTTTCCTCTAAACAAGAATTAAATTTAATTCCTATTTATCCTCACCTCATGTCACATCCTCAAACTCTCCCAATTTTCCTCTAATCCTAATCCTAACCACTTACCTAATCTATCCCTAATCATGTGCACACACTTAATCCTCGATTAAGTGCGGTCAAATCTTCCCTCACCCATCTTATCCTCTCTCTCATTAATTTCCCCTTCTTGGAAAATACCCCATGTTTTTGGACACATGGGTCTTTCTATCAAAAGTTTCCAAAAATAATTTTTAATTTCTTTGTTCTTTTCACTTCCCTCATTTTGGAGTGTGAAGACAAGATTTTCCTTTATGGAAAATCTTTCAAAGTACTTCCAAGGTACCTTCTTCTTCACATCACACCTACACCATTCCATGAGGTGAGATCCTCCAACCTTGATCATCAACTTGTAATCTTGAACCTCCATCCAAAATCCCAAAATCTATAAAATCCAACATTTAGCCAGTATTAGGTCTCTCTCTCTCTCTCATTCTCTCTCTCTCTCACATAGACACACACACATTTTATCACCAGAGAAAGATTATTCAATCAAAATCATTAGTGATCACACATCCAATCAACTATCATGGGAACATCTACAAAACATGGAGTCTTTTATAGTTTAATTTTATTAAATTATATGCTTGTTTGACTTCTTTTGCCCAATGTTGTGTTTTGCTTGTTATTTATGTTGTTTGGTTTTTATTGCTTAAATCATTCACATTGGCATGGATTTCATGCACACAAACATCATCCCTTGGGGTGATTAAATCTCCAAGAAAGCCCCCTAATAAAAATAAAACAAAATAACATTTATTTCTAATCCTTAAGATCACCCTAAGGTGTGAGAGAAGAGCATACACAAGTGTACCTTGGGGTTTAAAAGGCATGTGTAAATTTTTAATCCAAAAGAAAGTGTGTAGGTAAAATTTAACCCAAATTTTTATGTGAAAATAAATAAAATAGACAAATCATATAGAAACAAAAAAAATCTATGATCGAATCTTTAAAAAAACGTCTTGTAAAACCACTTAAGTTAGTGGTTTGTAAGATAGATTTCTTGGACATATGAAAATACCTGCACACAAAAGCTAGTAAAAATTATAAAACAATTTAATCCTATAGAAAAATAAACATCAAAAATAGAATCCTTGTGAATTTTTAAAAAAATTAAAAAAATCATTGAAATATGATAACGTATGCAAAATTTATGGATAATTGAAGTTTCAAAACAAAATTCTAAATTTGGGTGAGAATACCTAAATTCCAGAGCTTTTTTTTTACAAAACACTTTTACCACAATGTAGGGCTTTGAGTTAGATTTTCAACACCTATAAAATTTTGAAAATTTGATTAGTTATGAAAAAAGTTATAGCAATTTTTGTAACATATAATTTTTAAAATTCAAATGGTGAAGGGGGAGAGCTTAAGCCCCTTAACGACCAACCCTTGGTTGGTCAAGTGATTTTTGGCTAGTGTGTTTAGGTGTTAAGGGTTAAATTTAATCACCTTCAAATAGGATGTGACTGTTAGCGAAGGAACTTGCATGATCGAGGGCATAGATTAAGCCTCAGTCATATGACTAAGGGGATTTCAAGGGTAAAAATAAATGACCAACCTGGAAGTATGAATAAAATGTAGTTGCAACACAAATTTTAAAACTCCTAAAAAAATTCCTACCTACAAATTACAAACCTCTTGCTTGACTGTGTATATCCACCCACAACAAATACACAATTCTACGCATAGGAAGGATACACACAATCTTTCGCCAACAACAATATATATATATATATATATATATATATATATATATATATCTTGTATATATGTTAAACATGATTGTGTGTATATTAAAACACTATATATGTTCACCCATTTAGAATACACAATCTTGAATATATTACCTTTGTTATATATATGTGTGTATACCCTGCAAGAGGATTCCTATGTACATTAAAATAAACAAGGTATTGATGAGGGTAGAATTATGCTAGTTTAATTGCTAGTTTAAGACATATTTTAATACACTCGGTGTATTTGATGCTTTGATAAAACCCTTTTTAGCCAATGCAAGGACTAAAGAAATAATGTTTAATTATAAATGTTTGCTTTCACATGGTATGTTTCTTGGATGATGAATGTTTCTCTTTTCTTGCGAAATGTGTATGTTTTTGTGACTAATAATTGTACCTGACTCATGGTCAAACTTTTTGACCTCTCTAGAGTTAAGAGACTACAGTCAACTTCAAAGTTAATTAATAAACTACAAACTAAGTTTCAAACTCCCACCTCTCTAATAAAGTCTTGATAGATAAATTACCTTTGCAAGCTCAACTAGAATTGCTTTTGATTAGCAATTTTCCAACTATTTCCCAATTGGATGATTCTCAGTTAGTTCTGAAACTAGCACACAAAACTCTCAGTGCCACATACCAATTGTCCCAAAGAAGATATGTCTTTTGATCTATTTTGGAAAGTCCCCTCTCTATTAAAATAAACACTCTTGTTATCCTACTCTTCAGTTAAGACTAATGGTGTACAACCAAGTAGTCTTCTACTAGTACTTTTCCTAGATCATAGCTTTAAGAATGAAAGCTCAATTGTATATAAGGAGGTCTATTGTCTTTTGGAGTTAGTTGCTATTTTCGCAATAAGAAAATAAAAGAAAAGAAGGAAATCTTTCTCCTTCGTAATTCGCCCCCTTTTGGGGTCTATTAGATGCCAATACGAAGGAAAGTTTCCCCAAATTGTTAAGCTCTAGACCCCTTTGAAAGGGGAGTCGAGGCCACTTGTTGAAACGAAGGTGATTCTTCTTAGTTAGTTTTCTTTTTTGTTGATTATTTTGATCTCGTGAATCTGTTGCATTTAAGTTATTGAAATTGCACTCTTTTTAATCTTTTAGATATAGATTTTTTATTCATTTTTTTCAATTCACATTTTAATGTTATTCATTCATTTTGTTGAATTCTATAGATCATTTCATAATTATAAAGAAAAACAATATTTCGTATTGATCGTTGATCGTTCTTCTTTATGCTATTTGATTTTATTTCACGTTTGGAAGACTAATAGTATGGTTAGTTTAATTATTTTAATTCTACAAAGTGTGATTGGTTTAAACATTTCAATTATGCAAACTGTGATTAGTTTAAACATTTTAGTTTTGCATAGTGTGAATTAGTTAATTATTTTGATTATACAATGGTGTGGTAGGGTAGTATTTTATTATTTCATAACACTAGATTAAAGAACCACCAAAGCAAATTATCCAATAAAAGAAAAAGAAAACCCTCATATTACCTTGCCATAAATAGCTATAAACACCGCCAAATTGATGAATTCAATGATTGGGATTTTAATTATAACAACCCCATTAGGTATGCTATGTATACACCAATGAATTATGTGTGTAGAAAAGAAAAAATATTGTATATACCTCCTATGAGTACTATGTATACTTCCTCCCTGTGTGTTTTTTTGTGCAACCGTACAATAATATGTACAATATGGGTTGTGCAAATTTTGTGTATTTGTACGAAATTCCACATAGATACAACTCAAATAGCTCTACAAGCACTAAAAATTATCTTGATAGAAAAATAACAGTTGTTATTTATAAAAAAAAAATCTTGATTGCTTTGGACTCCTATGAGCTTTGTTTCATTTCTATACATGCTTATTAAAAAATTGTTATTTAAAACCATTCAAAAACTTGTAAGAATTGGGTACTCAAAACCAACTAGATGACACACACACAATGAAGTTAGATAAGGGTTTCAATCCCTAGTAGAGTTGTCAAAACGTAAGCAATAATTCATAATTAAAATGGAAACAAATACAAAGCAAGAGAATCCTATTCCAAACTACTACAAACCTCAGATAGAGCTCAACAAAAGAGTTCAAAACAACACAATAACATCAAAAACCAACTCAAATGTTACCAGAAACTCCATTGTTGGATGATATGATCCAAGCAATTATTGATATGTGAATGTTTCTTTGCTTGAGAATACCAATTCCAACAACATATACTTAGCTCAAAGTTGATGGATCATGAAATGGATAAAAAAGTGCCTTCATTTATAGAATTTTGGAAGAGGTAATGGATGGTTTAGATATGATGGTGAGATCAATGATGGATGATGATTGAGAGGAATTCCATAAGATGAAGAGGAGAATGGAGGTTTGAGATGGAGGTTATTGGAATTTGAAGGGATAAGATGCACTTACTATATTTGGTAAGTAATTGCAACCATGAGAGTCATAAGGGACATGTGCAACTAGGAGCCCTTTATTCTTATGTTTCAAAAAGACAATATTGGAACCATAAGGACAAGTGTTCTAAGGTGTCCTTTGTTCTTGGAGCAGGTTGAGGGAATATAGCCATAATAAAATAATAATATTATTTAATTATTTTAGCCATGTGTGAGGTGGAAAATAAGTGTAAATGGTATTTATTTATTAATTGTGAGGTGAGATGGAAAACGAGGTCTAATTAAATAATAAAATAATTGAGGGACTTTAGGTGAATGAGACTTGTCTAGGTAATGTGTTTGGTTTATTAGAAATAGGTATACTAGGGAAATATTTAGGTGTCTACAAGCTCTTTCATTGGTATTCTTGCTCATAGTCTACTCCCTTGTGTTGCTAGCCTTCGGTACCCATTTGGGTTTTCACCATTAGCCTCCATTAGGTTGCCCTTCAAGTTTTTAACTTAATGGGAGTGGTGTGGCTCTATTTTACCAATAATCCTCACTCAAATATATCCCTAATTGCCACACATATGCCCTTCCTCTACGTGTATGCTTTAATGATTACCTTTACACAACCTTTGAAAGGATGACTCAAAGAATTATTTAATGCAAGTTTCAATATATCGTATTTTATTACAACTCAAGCTAACATAAGTGCCAAAGGAATCCATTACTTAATCTTCATAAAATACTAATCAAACTAATATGCAAAAGCCTTTCAAGGATGCAAGATGATTGGAAAGAACATAGAGGTTGCATTACCAATAATATGCATTGATTTAGATGAGTGATGGATGGTAGAAATTGAACAAATGACATCTCAGCAAAAATTTTTGAAGAAGCTCGCTCGTGGTTTTCTAACATTCTAATTATTTTTTATTTATTTTTAAAGAAAAAGGCATATGCAAGTAGATTATGAACATCAAAACAATGTCTAGCTATGAAATTTTATAATTTTATTACTTTGCAAAGTAAGGTTTAACTTTGCTATTAGGGGTGATCAATCTTGGTTACAATTGAGGAAGCTTGACTCTTATGAGATCAACTTAAGTGAACATACTATGAGTAGAGACAAGGGATTTAATTTTCATTTTGGTTCTTTGCAAGGAGGTTCAAGGGCAAATGTATTGGCTCTTCTTGCCATTTTGAAAGTATAGCCTCTTAAATGAGACACCCATATGCAACTCTTCTATTTTTTGTACATGTAATATATGATGCATGGATTTTAACAATGACAAAACAAAGAAAAATAAAATGTAACATTTGTAGTAAAGATTCACCTTCTCTTCAAAACAATAAGCTGGAGCTACTTTTATGACCATTGCTTACCTAATATTTGCTTTGATATTATTAATTTGAAATCTATATAAATTGTGTATATCTTGAATAGATAATAATTATTTCAATACATATTTGTTCAGACACCAATGGACCATAATTTAACATACTAAAAATTACGAACATTTTATTTTATTACAAAATAAAAATTCATTTCTACCACCACAAAATCATATCAATATTAAGATCAAACACATGGCACATGCTAAAATTACTTAAAGACTACAATATACATTTTAATAAAACTTGAAAAATTGTAGAAGCAACTAGACAAATACACGAGACATCAAGCATGGGGGAGCAGGCTAAGCAGCCTACAAAATTGAATGCCCATCCCATGGGTTGTATGTTATGCCCATCTTGCATCAAGTACAGAGACCCCCACGACCTGCTCTAATGTTTGTCAGACACAACCTGCCATCTGTAGCATGCTCCCTTGGCCTCCACCGTCAAGCCTAAAAAACATGAGATGGATGGCAAATTTAGTCCCCAACTACCAGAGAATTTCGTCTCGCCCAATTTTCTCGCAAAAATTACCCCTCATCTTCATTTTATTTCATTTTATAACAAGCACAATTTTCCCAATTTTCCCGCAAAAATTACCAAGCTGCAGGTGAGGGCAAAGGAAAGCAAAGGAAATTACGCACTGCGCTTATGAAATGATTTGGAAGACCCTACACAGTCCTTTTCGCTTGCTTGCAAACTTAATAAATTTCTCAAATTCTCTTCTCCGTCTTTTTTTGGCGTATGTTTGGCTTTCAATATGAGTTATTTTGTGCTGTAAATCAGAAATGAATTGATTGTTTACCATTTCTTTTTTTAAAATCAAGGGATGGCATTTTTGTAAGTTATTTTGACTATTTACCTGCTTACCTAAGTAGATTTCAGTGTAGCAAATTCTGAATACCTTTACCACGCTTCAGACATTGAGATCAAGATATATAAAATTAAACAAATGCAGTCTTAATAAATAGACTATGTTACTGCTGATAGAGTGCACAACTATCTCATGCAACATGGGATTACACAGGATTACATACAGAAATAAATCATTGCAGCGTCCTCTGTGGTTACAATGAAACCTGTGACCCACTAATCTGCACTGGGAAAACTCATAAACTTGGGCAGGAAAACCTTCAATTAAACATATTTTTTTTACCAATAAATTTAATATTTTTTTAATGACTGTTTAATTTTTATTAATTTTTATTATAAATATTAAATTCATTGGTAAAATCAAATTTAAAAAAATTAATTATTGAATAAATGTAAGAAAGTGTGTTAAAGTGTAATACTTATTTCAATATTTTTAAAATATAGGGAAAAATTTATTTTCAATAATGTTTCTACAATTTATATATTTTTGTAAGGTTTGTTTATTCATTCAAATCATATGCAAATTTATATTTTGTCCTTGTTACTTATTTTTTATTTTATGTTTTGCTTTTCCATCCTCAAGGTATTAACTTTTTCTTGAGGCACAAAGTAGAACTCTTGTATGACAACACAACCCATTTCAGCTTTTTCAATATTGTCTAGTAAATAAATACATCACTAGTGAGAAAGCATTTTATTAACACTTGTTGAGCTAAGATTGAAATAAATTCCCAAAGAGGCAAATGAAAGTAAATGCTTATGCAATGACATATTTTTTGTTGGATAAGAAAAAAAATCATTTCTTTTGGTTGTGCAGTGTGCACTCGCAAAGTGGGTGTGATACATAGTGGGGCAACTGTAGAATGCGAGTGTCTGTGAGAGGCTCCAACTTTTAGAATCAAATTTTAGATTCAAATATAATAATTTATAGGTATTAAGTTTTTAAATTCCATTTATGTCAATTTTGTTGATCAAAACTTTCTTTGTTGGATTTTAGTAAAATTTATAGATTAATGAAAATTTAATTTATTATATTTTCTAGTGTATTTAGGAAAAAAAGATTTCACAATGCTATTACATAGTGAATAATGTTATATTGATCATTTCTATACATTTATATTTATAATAAAAATTAGAGCTAGATTGTGGTTGCATTTTGCCACACAATTTATTTGTTTAAAAATTTCAATCTCTACACACTTTTTTTTGTGACGTATCTTGTAAATAATATTGGATCCAATGAAATTTTTCATTATAATTTAATCTTTTTGACATACTCAAATTTCAAACGTTTTAATTTTAATTTAATCTTTATGACATAAACCAAATTTGACTAAGAAATATCTTTGTAAGAAACAATTTTTTATAATAAATAATTGGATTTCTATTAGTTATGTCCCTAAGTTTTCTTAAATACAGAGGAGGGTCTAGAGTATGTTCACTTAGTATAAAGGAAGCATTGTAAGAGTGTCATCTTAAGATTAAGGGATCCTTCACATGGAGTTAATCAAAACCTAGTCAAAACCTTTTGGACCATTGGAGTTAATCATACTTCACATTTGTTGATCATTGGGGTTATGGTATTTCACATTTTTTGGACCATTGGGGGTAATAATATTTTACATTTGTTTGAGTGTTTACAAGGATCTATGAGATGGAGTATGTTGGGTATGTTGTAAAAAGCATCTATGTTGATAGTTGAGGATGAATAGAAATGGTATGGGACGTCCTTAGGAGTTTTGAATAAAAGTTATGAACCTTAGAATGACCTTAAATTTTTCTACAATTTCATTGATTTGAATAGGTAGTGAATTCACCATCTACAATGGTGAAATTTTCTTTGTTATGATGATTGTGTCAAGTACCATAGAAAATTGGTTGGATACCGATGTGAATGTGTGATCACCCCAAATGGTTTTCATCAATTTGGTTATTTGATTTATTATTTGATGGGGAATATCATATATTTATTTCCCATGGCTTGAGTGGGTTTGGATCTCACTGGTATAGTGGACCATAAGTGTTGTTGGAACTTCTAGAATATGCATGTAGAATAGAAAGCCAATTTTTATTTTATTTATTATTTTAAGTTTATATATATATAATTAAAATACCAAATATAAGTTATTAAATTATTTAGATGAAATAATAATTTCATCTTATAACTCTATAAAATATTAAAATTAAGGTATTTTTAATTTTTTTATAAATTTAATACAAATAAATTAATACCAACTAAATTAATACTAACTAATTATTAAAAACAAACACAGTTGAATCCAAAAGCTTGCTCTATTACTCTATGGACTGTGGAAAAATCATACCAACTAAATCATATATAGATTTTTAAGATGTATAACTATCAAGTTATATATTTTTAATAATCTTCTTAAGATATTTTACATAACAATCCACATAAAATTAAAATAATAATATTATATAAATATCTTTATTTTATTATTTTAAATTAAAATAAGTAAAATTGTATGGAATAAATATATAGGTAAAAATTAAATTACACATAGGATAAATATATAGGTAAATTAAATTACACATAGGTAAATAAATATATAATTAAGTATGAATGAACTTTGTTAAATATACTATTGCATATAAGTTTATACATTAATATACTAATTTTAAAAACAAAAATATTCTTTGATATCATTATAACACTAGAATAATAATTAAATTATAAAAGAATGAAAAATAATTATTATTTTTAAAAATTCTAAATTAATGATTTAAAATTAGAAATTAGAAAATTAAATTTCAAAAATTCGAAATTTACAATTACACAAAAAAATGTTTCTAAATTCATATATTTAAATCATAAAAAATATTCATTTTTTTTTAATAAAATTGAAAACATTTCAAAAAGGAAAAAACATTCATATTTTATCTTATTCAAAGTCAATATATATCTATAAATAAATATTATAAATTTAAGGTTTCACTAAATATTTTATTGAACAAAAATATAGAAACTTAAATATGTATCTAATAGAAAGACTTTTCATAATAAGTGCACATCTTATTGTTAAACAATTGCAAAATTAAATACAAAGAAAATATTAAAAAAATATTATAACAAATAAAAATAAGTTCTTAAATTAATATATATTTAAATAATTTATTATAAGAAATAAAAATAAGTTCTTAAATTAATATATATTTAAAACCAGCATATTTATCTTTAAAAAAATGCAATAAAGAATTGTATTTACACTTATCATATAGTTTTAAAATAATTTATATAATATTATTATTATGGTTAGGGTTAGATTGCAATTTAATTAGGGTTAAGATTACAATGTTGTCAAGGTTAAAGTTTAATGAGATTTATGGTTCAATTATAGTTAAGGTTAGGTTTAGATTAGTGTGAGTGTTTTACGATTAGTTAAGGTCAAGGTTCTTATAGGTTTATAATTATTGCTATGGTTAATTAGGATTAGAATTACAATTTGCAAGGTTAGGGTTCAATTAAGGTTAGAGTTCTAGGATGAATTAAGGTTAGGGTTCTTGTAGGTTTATAATTATTGCTATGTTTAATTAGGATTAGAATTACAATTTGCAAGGTTAGGGTTAGATTAGTATGAGGGTTCTAGGATGAATTAAGGTTAGAATTTGTATAGTGTTACAATTACTATTACAATTCAATAAGGATTAGGGTTAGGTTTGACATTATGATTCATTTGGGGTTAGGGATGGGGTTAGCCTTTAATTATGCTTATATTTTGGTTAGGGTTAGGGTTCATTTAGTAATATATTAAATATATTATTATAATATTTTAAATATAATAATTTATAGGGAGTGGACCATGGTTAGAATTACAGTTAGGGTAGGATTAGGGTTAGGATAAAGTTTAAATCTAATTAAGGTTACATTCAATTTTAATATATTATTGGTTGCCCCAAAATATAGATTAATGATTATAATCACTTTCATGTCATGCCTAAAATTTTCGCAAAAAATCCAACAATTTTTTTTTTTTAAGATGCATTAGCTCTAACCAAATATTATTCTAACAAGATTAAGCATACTATATATGTGTATATAAATTTGTATATCATTAACAAATCATAGTTAAACCCAAAATAAAAGACCATATTATTGCTTAGTCAATAAGTCAATAATAATAGTGACATCATTAGATCAACCATTTATGCCAAGATAATAGTAAATTATCATTTAAGTGACACTTGATAGTGATAATACTATTTATTTAATAACTTCAATAATATTAATGATATGCATATATATTCTTAATTTACCTTTTTCACATCCTTAGTAAAATTCTTTCTCTATTTAATCTATTTAATTGTATGTATTTATTTTAGGGTTGTAATTTACCATTCTACACTGTTAGTAAATTTCTTTATCTAGTTATTTGTACATGTATTTATCTCACGGTTACAATTTACCTTTTTTACATTGTTAGTAACTTTCACTATTTGATGATTATAAATAAGGGCATGCTAACTATTTAAAGTTATAACAAGTAAATTAGGAATATCCTTTTAAGTGAACCAACTGTTAATAATTTAATTAAAAACTAAACAAGATAAATAAAAAGATGAATTCAAGATAGTGCACAGGTTAACCATAAAAGCTAGAATTTACAAAGATCATAAATATTTATTTAGAATACAATTTCAAGAACTATCATTTTTTTTTACGTTTGGTAAAATTATAGTAATAATTATATTTTAATTTGACATCATAAATATCATTTCTCCCCTAAACAATATTTTTAATATTATAAAAGAAAATCCATACTCTGATCTTGAGGCTGGCGACAGAGAGCTAGTGCAGAAGGACCGAGGAGACCAACTCAAATTTAATATTCCGATGCACAAATCAGTAATCCCACCATTACAACGTCATCAAGGACAAGCAGCATGCTGTAGAGTTCGCGACGGAAAGCAAGGTATATTATTATCTTAGCGGTTACTAAATTTAAATGAGGAGGCTAGGTAACTTGCCTTGGTCAATTTCTGACACAATGAAGTAGGTAAATTCATGCATATGGACAGAGTTTTGCAAATGGACGAAAGTTGCCAAAGTTTAGTTGGGTGGAGGATTAAAGACTCACATCGACCATTAAGGCATGAGATTTGCAAAAAAGTACTGAAGGATTTGATGGACGAGGGTCAGAGAGAAGATTTTGTTCGCTGCCAGAAAAAAAAATGCTATTCTCGAACAATGGCTCAACATTCCCCAGTTCAACACGACAAGGAGGAATAGTGTTGATTGCTTTTATTGTCTACGGTCGAGATTCAATTTTAAGACAATTCATCCCTGCACAACTCGAGGGGGTTGTTAAGTGATTGACCTACCTGGGAGGGACTGACGTGCCATACTCACCACAACAACATTTAATATGCAAGTAGTCGACAGAAGATTTTATTGTGAAACGATGTGGCTGCTCCTCTCCTATTAATTATTGCATGCATTCAGGAAATTGCAGTGACCTCAACGATGGCCTATCACCCAATAATTGTACTGGAAATGAATGCCGTATACAACTTAATATCTTAAAACGTTAGTTTGTGCTGGTGGTGGGGATGGCGTAGTCTTAATGAGAAATGAACCTTGGCTATTCCACTTCATACACATCGACTAGATGGAAGTACATCTCAGAGGAGGTAGAAAATTACACAAGAAGATTTGTTTCAATTTGTTGAGCTCTCCGTTCTGAGCAGTCCTTTTATGCTTTTATGAGGCACTGGCTCTCCAGCCCAAATGCACCAGGGTGGACATGGCCATGCATCATGTAGCATCCACAGTACGGGGCGGCTATTGATTGATGTGACTGCAAAAAATCACCTCACCCTCATAAAAATGCTAAAATGCAGAGATGTAGCGCTGACTATTTGGGTGCTGTGTCAGGTGGGTCCCTCCTAATTTCACTGTTTTCGCAATTTCCTTAACCTTACTCTTTTCTTAGTTTCCGTTTTGTAGCTACCTATTAACTGTGCAGTTTCATCAAGTATTCAATAAATTGCATAAAACATGGTAACTAGTGGAGAAGACCTAGTAACCGCCTGGGCTAATTTCGTGCAACCGTAGAATTCAAACCGTATGTCAAATCGGAAAAAAAATTTATGGGTTTTTTTCGCACATGAATTAAATGCTTATAACTAAGGTTTCAGCTTCTGGGCAATTCGATTGAGTGCGGGAGCGTTGGATATGCGCGTAGAGGTAAAAAAGTCACCTTTTAGAGCGCTGTCCCCGCTCGCTATAATTTCAATTAATTATAGCTGTTTTAGCACTTAAAATTCACTTAAATCAATGAGCGGCTATTGGTGTTTTTGTAATTAGTTATTCAATAACATAAAGTTTTTTAATGGATCAAAGTGATTTTTTTTGGGGGGGTTAAGTGAACATGGAGGTGGCAGTTATTCAATGGGGGGCGGCTACTGGGTCTTCTCCCCTATCACGGTTTTCAAGTGTATGCAGAATGGCTTGGCGCGGTTTCAGATGCACAATGTTTTTGTTTAATTGAAATGTATTTAAGACTTCTATCTTAATTTCATGCTGCAAGAAAAAGGGTTTCATGAAGTAAGCTATTTCTTTAGCCAATATTTATGCCGGAAAACTCTATGAAGGCGGAAGGCATTAAGTATAATTTATGATTTTTTAAAATTTATATATTATTAAATTAAATAAATAATGGTTATGTTGTATTTATTTTTGGTTTCTCATTTAATAAATAAAATAACTTTTAACTAGTTAAATAAATAAATAAATTTTGTATTTATTAATATGTTTTTTGTATTATTAAAAATTGATATTTTTATACATATATAAGTAATTTTTACATAAAGATTATTTTCAAAGATTAGATTAATAAAATGATATATTTATAATTTAGTATAAATTAAAAATTAAAAATTATGTTTAATTTTGTAGATTAATGTATTTTGATATTAATGTGGAATTATGAGTAAATATAATGGATAAAGATATTTAATTTTATGATTGAGAATGATGGATTATGTAAAGTTTGATAGGTATTTGTGAGTTATCTTTAAAAAAAATCGTTATGTAAATTTATTAACAAAGTTTGCTATGAAATGGTGTCTTATAACTAAGCTTATAATGAAATGTGGTAGTTAGTTTTAAATCTATTGAAAATTGTGGCATTTGAATTGCATTGAATAATTGTAATGCTGATTTTTAAGTATATAGTGGAATTATCAAATAGGGGGGGAACTTTTTGGATTGTTGAGAAAACTTTTAGGGCAATGCAAAAACAAAAACTTGAATGAAACAGCGAGAAATAAAAAAAAATAGGTGTGACAAAAGAGGGTCATGATTTGAATCCACTAGTAAACCTTCTCAACTTGCAATTCCTCAACTAAGCACATAAATGAAAAACCAACTTATCATTATTAGTTACAACTAGCAAGTGGGCAAATTTTTGCTCACAAAATGAAAGTTTTTACTTTTAATCCTAAAAGGAATAGGTTTATGAAGACTTGACATGTGTTAAGGGAACCTATAGTTCAATATTAATAAACAATTACTTGTATAACTAAAATTATTTATTTCATCAATATTGAGATTATATCAAGTAGAATCTAAGTTTTCAAAAAGCTAAATGAAAACAAATCATTCATTTTAACTCTTATTTCAATTTTTTATATATATAAATATTATTTTTATTATCTATCTAGACTTTTAAATAGATGCATGAACACATAAACACATAAATAAGTAAAGAGATAAGAAGAGACATAAACACTATTTATTTTAACATTTACTTAAAAAATATTTTATTTTTTAAAATTTTAAAAAATAAAACAAAATAACTACAATGACAACAAGAGGCGAAGTGCAATGATGTGAGCATGTTAACAAAGCATAAAAGATAACTTTTATATCTATACAAAATAAAATGATTCTTAAATAATTCTAATATAAAATTAAAAAACTCTTAAAGTAAATAAACTATAAAATAGTTATTAATTAAATTAAATTAAACTAGCATATATATCTTTCTAAAAATCTATGTCAAATGGACACTTAACTTCATCTTTTTTCCCAATTTCCGTTTAAAGTTTAGGCCAACCTCTAAGCGGTGAATGGAGGCTCGGGGCTCGGGAGGTGAAAGGTCGTCGAAGGTTCGTTGTTAAAAATGGCGAAGATGGGACGGAAGTCCGCGAACCAGGTCTCGGGAGAGCGATGGAAAGTGGATTTTAGCACAGGAACGAACGACAAAAGGAGGTTCGAGGTCCAGGAGGTGGGAGGACGTGGTTCCCTCACTGTTCAGAACGGCGGGAGCCAGGCGGAATCCTGGACGCAGAAGTCCAGGGGCACGGGTCCGGGCGGCCAGAATGGGGGGTTTCGAGTTTGGCGGCGAACGGACGACAGAGTCCCGAGGAGCTGGGCCCGAGAGGGGTTGCGGTCATTTTGAAAAGGTTGTTTAATTTAATAAGTCTCGACGGCGGCCGAAGTGTTTGGGCCCGGAGGACTCAAATTCTTTGTATGAAGAACAACCGCGGAAAACTAAGATTTCAGATCGACTTTGATGGCGTTTTAGAAGTTATAAACATATTCTAATACATGAGTTTTGTGCATCTCGTCATGTTTTATCAATTAAAAGTGTTTTTAACCAATGTTTTTCATCATTTTAGGAATTTAAAAGCATAATAACTTCTCGAGAAGGTAAACAGAAAACCTACCTCAAGAATCTGATGAGAGGAGGCGCAGAATCTACTAAGGAATGGCAAGTGATGGTCACGGACATGAAGACGATGGTCAACGGATGCACTAGACTCCTCTAGCAAGCTCTATGATCCTTCTCTGCAAACCTAACAAGTGAAAATAATAGGTTGGGATCCAATATTTATACCCATGCCATTAATGGGCTTATTAAGTGCAAGTACGGTGAAAAGGTTTGTTTGGTGGATTTGAATTCGCGGACGGCAGCGGGAGGCCTGGGGCCCGAAGGACGGCAAGATGCGAGGCAGTGGCCATTTGAAATTCATTTTGCGCAACGACGGCCGAGGGGATCCTGGGGCCCAGAGATCGGAAATCTGAGGCAAGTTCGTCATTTTTGGAAATCTAACTCTAAAGCTACCGGCAGCGAAGAGGAACTCAGGGCCCAGAGGGTGGAGTTCCGTCGGGAACGGCGAAGTCCTCACGGAATTCTAGGAGCGGAAGTCCAGAGGATCGAGTCCAAAGGGGGCGAAAGTAATCGAATTTTTTTGCAATTTTCAACGGACGGAAAACAGGGATCCAAGACCCGGGGCTTGAGAGGGCGAAATCCATCTGTTGTTCGAGACGGTGGACACGAAGGGGAAACCTGGCTAGGGAAACCCGAAGGGGCGGGTCCGACAGGCCCCAAGGCCGCTGGCAGAGGCAAACTACCAAGGAGACCCCACAAGGCACCAGAACTTGACAAAATTGAAGGGGTGAAACACAGTCAATTTAAAATGAGACTTTGGAGGTGTGTTGACCACCTAGGACACCAAAATGGGGCACACAAAATGAGGCGGCGACAAAACGACCCAGCAAGGCGAAAGAAAAAGAGGGTCCCCGTTCCGAACGGGGCATGTGCTGAGGGCACAATAGTTTCCTTACGACATGCCACCTATTCCTTTTAGGATTAAATGCAAAAACTTTCATTTTGTGAACAAAAATTTGTCCACTTGCTAGTTGTAACTAATAATGATAAGTTGGTTTTTCATTTATGTGCTTAGTTGAGGAATTGCAAGTTGAAAAGGTTTAATAGTGGATTCAAATCGTGGCCCTCTTTTGTCACACCTATTTTTTTAATTTCTTGATGTTTCATTCAAGTTTTAGTTTTTGCATTGCCCTAAAAGTTCCCTCAACAATAAAAAAAAGTTTCCCCCCTATTTGATAATTCCACTATAAAGTTAAAAATCTAGCATTACAATTATTCAATGCAATTCAAATGCCAATTTTTAATGGATTTAAATCTTAGTTAATAAATTTTCATAACAAATTTTTTTAAGATAACTCACAAATACCTATTGAATAATCCATCATTCTCCAATCATAAAATTAAATATTTTTATCCATTATATTTACTCATAATTTCACATTAATACCAAAATACATTAATCTACAAAATTAAACATAATTTGTAATTATTAATTTATACTAAATTATAAATATATCATTTTATTAATCTAATCTTATTTTAAAAAATAATCATCATGTAAAAATTACTTATAGATGTATAAAAATATCAATTTTTAATAATACAAAAAACATATTAATAAATACAAAATTTATTAATAAATTTTATTTAACTAACTAAAAGTTATTTTATTTATTAAATGAGAAACCAAAAATAAATACAACATAACCATTATTTATTTAATTTAATAATATATAAATTTTAAAAAATCATAAATTATACTTAATGCCCTCCGCCTTCATAGAGTTTTCTGGCATAAATATTGGCTAAAGAAATACTTCATGAAACCCTTTTTCTAGCATGAAATTAAGATAGAAGTCTTAAATACATTTCAATTACACAAAAACATTGTGCATCTGAAACCACGCCAAGCCATTCTGCATACACTTGAAAACTGTGATAGTTACCATTTTTTATGCAATTGATTGAATACTTGATGAAACTGCACGGTTAATAGGTAGCTACAAAACAGAAACTAAGAAAAGAGTAAGGTTAAGGAAATTGCGAAAACAGTGAAATTAGGAGGGACCCACCTGACACAGCACCCAAATAGTCAGCGCTACATCTCTGCATTTTAGCATTTTTATGAAGGTGAGGTGAGTTTTTTGCAGTCACATCAATCAATAGCTGCCCCGTACTGTGGATGCTACATGATGCATGGCCATGACCACCCCGGTGCATTCCTGGGGCTGGATAGCCAGTGTCCTTTTATGAGTACACCTCTTATGGTTTGACTCTTTTGTAGGAAAAAAAACAAGAAGGGATTTTTCGAGGGCAATGTCTATAGTGGTGACAATTTGCACCGCATGGCATCAATGCCCATCCGCTGCCATCCATCCTGACATACCCGCTACCATATTTGTCAGTCTTCGTCGGTCTCGTTCTACCCTGACATACTTGCTGTGTTAGTGCCGTAACACAGCCGTATCTGCAGTCCTATTCCATACGCCCTAGACTTTCGTGCAGTCCATCCACCCTATCTCATTTTTCTCATTTTTTTTTTATTTACAATTGTATCTTCCGCTTTTTTTATTCACTAGATTTATGTTTATTAAGCACAAATATTATATCTGATTGAAATATATTATATTTTATATTATTTGATTTTTTTTATTGAGAATTATATTTGGATAAGCGGCTATAAGAATATAATATTATATGATTTTATAATAAAATATAAATATAATAATATTATATTTATTATTGATAATTAATTTAGGATTAAAAATATACGTTTCTACAAGAATTTATTTATGACATAATATAATTTAATGTATATAAGAAATATAGGGTAAATATAAAATATATTATATTATATTATATATGATAATAAAAATATTATATTATATTATATATTTTGTATAAAAATATTATTTTGTAATAATTTCGCCCCAGGTATCTAACTGATGCATAAAAAAAAATTTGTAATAATTAATTAATTTATGATGAGAAATATATGTTTTAGAATAATTTATTTATGATATATAGTTAAATAATAATTAATTTTATTTATTAATAATTTAAAAATTAATAATAAATAAAATAATTTATTAAAAATAATCAAAAATATCTATACAATATATATTAAACTTAATTATTTATTTTAAAGAAACCATTACAATATTTTATTTGGTATACAAAATAATAAAGATACACTAAAAATATTGTTTTAAAAAAATGATAAAATGTTTTTTAATTCAAAAGTATATATAGAATATAAATAAAATTTTAAAAATCATGATTTTACATCATGTGACAAATTATTATACAATTGGTAAAATATATTTTTTGGAAGGTTATTTAGAAAAATGTTTGTTATATTTTTTGGTACGCAGTACATGAGGTAAATTGGCAGGTCATTTAGTAATGATTTTGTGTGTGCAACAAAGGTTTCAATAGAGAAGTGATTGCTTCAAATTAATTATGTATTTGCTTACACTAACTTTAAGAGGATGGAATCCATATATTACATTTAGATTTATATGTTAAAATGTTAGATTTTTCGTGAATTAGTACCATTGTCAAGCCCTTAATTTCAATTGTTAAGCTATTAAGTAAATGATGTTGTACACTCAATATACCAGGAATATCCTCTAAATTGATGCCATATTCCTTTGCCATATGACAAACTGCAAGAGTAGACAATACCTTTTCCCTATTTTATATGCTATTCGAAGACTCTCTAGATTGCAATCCAAATTCCTAGGACTCTGTGGAGGACCCCTGTATTTGTCCCCAACTTACTAAAGTCTCACGATTTTCATCTACAATTAAATCCACCAAAGTTTCTCCAACCTGATAAATAAAGTATACATATTATAAAAAAATTCTATATGGAACAATCCATTCTAAATTTTACAAGGTCCATAAAATAAAAAGGAATGAGCAAATAATAAAAACTGTAATTAACAAAGTCACACATTAGAGAAGATCTTAAGATTCTTACATTGACAAGAAAATTTACAAGGTCCATAAAATAAAAAGGAATGAGCATGATGGAGACCATTTACATTACCATGATTGTTAAAGAAGACATTCATATTTACCTAGTAGTAAGTGATGTATATTTCTACATATAAACATCTATATATTCCAAAGTTTATTTATGCACATGCAATAAAAGTAATGCTTTTGCACTTCAAATCTTTTATTATAGGAAGAATTTATTAATTTAAAAACAAATGTTTAGATATTCAAAATTTCAAACAAGTCTAGTATCTGAATACATTAGACAATTTTGCTCACGAAATGCCAATTTGAGAACGTCAATCCCTATAGGAAGCAGGTCATGTTTTCACAAGGATTTCTCTCGAATCATTTTAAGCATAGTTATTTGATATATACCAAAGGGGATATGACCATAAGATCCCCCAACATAAGATCCACCTTTAACTCTTTTAATTCTTTATGATGGATTTACTACCAATACTTTTAGAAAAAATATTTCATATTATAACAAGGGGATACATACCTGACACACAAAGTAGGATTTGTGCCCCTTGAAGATATCATGGTTTAACCACCTAACCTTACATGCCAAGAAAAATATTTAAAATGACTATAAAGAAACAAGACCCCTTGTGTCAATCCACAACTCGCCAACAAGGTCACAATATAGAGACAAATTAGCAAAAGTTCCAAGAAAAGGTATTTCGAGACATGATGAATATTTTTGTAAAATCTCTCAGCCCAACAAAAAAGCATGTCCATCATCATCCATGTTCAACAAGATAAACAATTGAATGCCAAAATCACTACCCCTTTAATGAATCATTAAATGGAGAGCTATTACATTCATATATGTCCCAACTTCAGAGCTTTTTTTAAACATTACCTCGTCTCACAATCCATCATAAATAATACTTAGTGAAGTCCACATTCTAAAGTATATCCATAGTTTGATTATCCATTCATGAGATAATGGTGAGGATATACACTGCTACCATATACTTACTTACCACATAACACACTTACACTTCGAAGAAAATCATTTAATGCACATAAATCAATAAGCCAAACATATGTTTGATACGAATGCCTCATGCCAAGATCTGATCCAAGTGTCAATTCCAAGACCTCCTCTTAAACCAACCACCTTGTTGGAGTTGCAATTAGTTTTAGATGATTTCAAATTATGGAAACATAAAATATGTTCAAAAGCTTGGAATTTTCTCGAAGTCATTTCTCTTTGCTATGGGATGTCAATTTTTAAAAAATATAAAATACATAAATAAATTAAAAATCTAAAAACAAAAATCTTTTTAATGACTATCTATAGCCCATGACAATCATTTTATAAAATTGTAATGACTGTTACCATCCCATGACAGTCATTTTTAAAAAAATTAATGATATTCATGGGCTATCTGACATCTGTTGTAAATCTCAAAAATTTAGATCAACATATAGCCCTATGATGAAGAGATGAGTGTTAAGAAACTTGATCAATAGGTGTCTTAAGAGGGAGGTATATTTCAATTTGCATAAATTATCTCCTCATCACCAAATTTATTTTTCCAGTTTAAAGCTTATGTGTACGATGTTATATGGTATGAGAGTTATGCTCAATTTTTGGAGATTCAAGGCTATGTCATTTTCAGGGCTATATAGAAAAGGATTTCACTCAAAAATAGTAAATATCCATCATTTCATTCCCAAACACCACCAAACACTCTTAACAAGGAAAGAGCACTTGAAACCTCATAAACAAGCACCCCCAAAGCTCTGGAAAGATGTTGCAATAGTCTTTGGCTCATTGTAATAAACTCCTCTTGAATATGGAAACTCCTCTTGTAATACACAATAAGTAAAAGTCTTGAATTTGGAAATACCCTGCTACCTCCATTTGCCAAGCCAATTTCTCCAAAGTTAGGCTGGAAGAAAGTCTTGTAATAAGTGGTAATCACAGGGTGGACTCACGAAGTTAGGCTAGAAGGAAGTAGGATCACAAAATGGAGTTCCTCGAAGTGGGAAGTTAGTGCGCAATTTGTTGCATGTTCGAACATCAGTTTGAACTCCTATCTTTAGCTTAAGATTTGGCTTTACAATGTGCAATGAACCTTAGCATAGGTTACTTATTAAAAAAAAAAAGGAAAAGGGCAAGGAAGAGAGAAGGTTCTAGACCTGAAATTCAGCAATGAACAGTGATCATGGAGGATTTTACTATGGACAACCTTCCTAAAATAGAATTTCACTTAACCAGATTACTACACAGTCTCATGAAATTTGTGCAAGCTTCAAAGGACTACAGATATTTAATTATTCATTCACCATAAGCATGAACAAACAATATAAATTTAGAGCAGTTGTTAATCTAAGTCCAGGCTAACTTTACAGAACTGTATGTCATCAACAAACAACCAAAAGTATGGATCAAGAAGGCATCTAACAACCATCTCTTCTCCATGCTTGGTACATTTTGAAGCGGCTTCCACCATTTGTTTCAATCGAGCGAATGCCCTAGCAACAAAATCCATGAAGAGCGAATATATGTCATCTATTGCACTCTCCTCCATCTTCTTATGGAAATATTCTTTAACTTTTTCCACATCTAGTTCCTTGACAAACATATTTTTATCAGTCATTAATTGGATATAACCTTCATTGTCTTCCCGATGTTCTTTAGCCCACTCAAGGTCAAGCTCAGCTTCATGCAACACCTTTTCCAACACCTCGTTCCGATGATGATGAAGTATGTTCAAGAGTGTACAATGACCTTGCTTATATAGACAAAGGTGTGATGAAGCTCCAAATACCAAAACATTAAATGACTTGTGTCATTATTAAATGACATGAGCCATCATTAAATGACCTAAGACACTAATATTTAATAAAACCTAAAAATATAAAATCTTATCTAAATGACTTGAATATTCCTAGGACCTAAGTGGACTTGACATATAAATAAGACTCCACTAATTAACTAGTTAGGAAAATTACCTATTTATGCCAACATGTATCCATGGGGTGTGGAGCACCATCTCTTTGTTAAAAGAATATATTTTTCTCAAGGATTAATGGAAAAGATGCAACCAATTTTGAAAACATGTGAAGATATTTGATATAGGAATAGTCATAGACCAAGGACAAGTGTTGATTACAAGCCATGACTAAATTTTACAATGAAAGAAAGATAAGAGAGTGGGTTCCAAAAAGTGACAATCAAATTAGGGAAAAAAATCCTTAAAACACAATGCACAAACAAATCTCAAGGTTTAAAAAGTTAGAAATCTAACCCCGAGGAATAGGCACACAAGTGGATTGCATACATGAGACCAAATGGTTCTATGTTCCTTGCCCTATAGTGCAATACTTATTGTGACAAGATAAACTATTTGTTAAGGGACAAGGATCCCTACACATTAGGGGAGCCCTTTAAGATTACTATGAACATTAAGAGCTAATAAAGGAAAAATACATAAGATGAGTGAGATGATTTTTCCTCAGGACAAATGATAGAGAAGAAAATCCCATGTGTTAAAAGATAAGCTAGATTAAGTGATGTGTGCTTTAAACTAATTGAGCTACAAGGTATATTGAAATGAAAAGGGTTTATCCAATGAAAGGTATAACCACAGTAAGCAAGGAAAAAACCAATAGGTCAACCTCCTAGAAATACCATTCTTTACAGTCGTGGAAATTCCTAAGAACAATAATATTTAGACATGTATATGTTCTAGAATGATAATGTAAGATTAGTTTGTTTCTGTGTTGTAGTTAAAGAATTCCTCAAATGATTCTTTTATCCATTTCATAGGATTTTGTGAATGTTTATTGGATATAAGAGGATGATTAAATAAATATAATTGAATTCCTTGGAATATAAGTATATAGTACTAAATCACTCCAAATTTGAACCAAGTTGGATCAACGTGAGAAAGAAATAGTAAGGATTCAACCAAATTTTGAATTTAAATTTTAAAAATTTAGGGGTCAAATCCATAGGTGTAGGGTCAATCTTGTACGTATGTGATTGGTTTAGGACATGGAAGTAATAGTATCTAGGTAGAGAAAGAATTTGTAGATATGGGTGACAATAAAGGGGATAATAAAAGTTAGATATGCAATAATATGTGTGGACATTGATAACATGGAGCCAAGTGTAATAGAATGTATAAATAGGAACGAATAGCATGATGGAAAAATGATTCCAACTTTATAAAAATGTATTCCATTTGTTGATATATAATTATATTAATTAGTTCCATAAAAATAAGTCCATTTGCAACTATGTCATTAGGAATGAAGACATAAAGGATCTTCATTAAAAATAGAAATCCTGAGGGCATATTGCTTTGATACTAGTAAAGTTTTGGTTAGTCTATGAGACACCCACCATAATGACTATGTAGAACTTGAGAATTTTTTTTTTTTGATTGTTTATGTCAATTTATTCAGCATACTTGTCATAAAAAAGACATGCATTTTGGTCTATGTTTCTCACAACTTTTAGTTGAAGTTCAAAACAATGTTTAATTGAGTGGTGCTCCCATAATGTTGACATGGAGAGAAAAATATGTGATAGACTATAAAAATGCAACAACAAATATTAAAAAATAAAGAATTATATGAAAATGATTATTCAAATGTTATTTTTTATTTGTTATGTAAAATATTCATATATTCTTTTAATATGTGTATTCTTTTAAAATAACATATTATGCATTTAGGGTTTTCACTTCTTTGATGGTATTTGCTACTGTTCTTTGAAACCTCTTTGCCATCGTATGAAATTACAAAGTTCAACTCTATGGTGGTTAGAATTGTAGAAGTGACCATCTTCGCATAAAATTTATTGAATTCTGCCAACAGTATGGTAATTGCTTGGGACACAGGATTTTGGGTGCCTCTCTCATTTCTTTCGATTCTTATCATGTAGAGTTTTTAACACAATAAAAGGTGCTCCTATCCTTCTTGCGCAGGGGGTGGCATTGTATACACTACCATCAAAGTATAATATGTAATTTACGAGTGCCAAATTAAAAATTTGAGGCCATTTTTTCCAATCTTTCCTTTGCATATTTGCTGAATTCGATGAACAAGTGCATGGAGATTGCAATTAGCCTTCCCAAAAAACCCTCTAAAAAGCGTCACCCAACAATAGATGATGAAGAGATGAGTGCTGAGAAACTTCTTTTTCCAGTTTAAAGCTTGAGTGTATGCTGTTATATGGTATGAGAGCTATGCTCAATTTTTGAAGATTTAGGGCTATGTTGTTTTCAAGGTTAGTCATAAAAGGATTTCACTCAAAAATAGTAAAAGTATTGAATTTGGAAATACCCTGCTACCTTCATTCGCCCAGCCAATTTCTCCAACTTTGCATAGCTCTCCAAGTGTTGCTGGAATAATTGGCCTATATTCATATATGATCTATGGAATAATTCTATTGCAATTTTAGAATCTATTATGTGCTTTCTTGCTGATTTGTGACTTTTTTAGTGGGTTGATTATATTGCATGGTTCGATTTGTATGGAATAATTTAGATCTTTCACAAGTTAAGACACAGTTCTGTGAGATTTTTGAATTTTTGGTTCAAAATTTGGGATTTTTGAATTCTTGAGTGTGGATTTTGGATTTGTTGTTTTTTCTGTTAGATTGTTATTCTTGACACTTCCCTGTTGATAACCTACTCTTGATTTTTCTTTCAATATTTTTTTCTTTGTTCATATTCTTGACACTTCCCTGTTGATAACCTTCCCTTGATTTTTCTTTCAATATTTTGTTCTTTGTTCATGCAGAAGTCTGGTGCCCTTTAAATAAATACCTATTCTTCATTTTTTAATTGCATAACCATAAATGAATTGCAATAGAAAACTAAACAGAGAAAATTTAATGTGGTCGTTTCACACACCAACCCCTTAACAGATTATTTGATTTTTTTATTTATGATTAGCAATGACAAAATCAATTGCTTTGCATATTGTAATTTGTTAATTTAATTGAAATGAAATGGAAGTTAATTTTTTTATGAAAGAAGATTTTAATGACCTTTAAGGCTCAAATAATTTATGAGATCGAGTTTTAAAAAATGAACTATGTTGAAACTAAAAAAATTACTAACATACTATAATCCCTATTATTTCTAACAGCCCAAGACTATTGCAGCATCTTTCCCACATTTTGTGCAAATTTTGCAATCATAGCTCGTCCCACATTTTGTTTTTTCTATGATTCCACATCTTGCATATATGCCTACCAAAGCATATTCAACTATAACGTCTGGCAAAAATTCCCCTACCATTATGCTCTGGCGCATGTTAATAGCTCGTCCCAAAGCTCCCATTTTGGCATAGGCAGGGAGGACTATGGAAAATAATTTGGATTTATACTTGCCAATATTTCTAAAGCCTTTTCAACAAATCAATTTTTTGCAAAACCTGCAATCGTTGCATTCTATGAGATGACATCTCTTTGAGGCATTTGTCAAACAATTCACAAGCCTTGCTAGTGCTTCCACATTTTGCATTTTGAACCATGATATCTAATAGAAATCTACCTTCTATTATGCTTTGATGGATGTACATACCCTATTCTAAAGCTCCCATTTTATTGCAGGCAGTGAAGGTGTTGGAAAAGGTTGTGGAATTTGGCTTTACAACTGCCAATTGCATTTGCTTGAAAGTTTCTAAAGCCTTTTAATGCAGATAAAATAGAGAACAGGGTTAATGGATATCATGCTTCCAAGCACCAACTGACTCTTCTAATGCCTCAAACAGGTGTATTTTTATTGATTTACTATGAAAAAATTCACTAAAAACTTCTAGTGTATTTTTATTGATTTACTATGAAAACACAAAAAAAATCACTAAAAACTTTTGGTGTATTTTTATTGATTTACTATGAAAAAATTCTCTAAACTTTTTATGGACCTTGTGATATAACTTTCTTCACTTATAATTTTGAAACAACTACTATCACAACTATTGAAACATGCTCAACTACTGGATCCTCTCCCCTATAAAAGTTCTCCCATATAAAAGACCAAATACACAAAAAAAAATCAGATTTTCATTGTTCTACTTTAAATACATAAAAACATAAATGATTCTAAACTACAACTCTAAAACTATGATCAAAATAAAAACTACCTACCAAACATCAAAATAAATTAAATCATTTCAGTCTTTTAAATTCTCCCTTTAATTTATTTTTTTATCATATAATTTAATTACATATCTTAATTAAATTACATAGAATCAACTACACAAATATCAAAACATTACCAAGGGAGAATGTTCCAAAAGATAGAAGATACAGAAAAAAATTCAAGCTACTTCTAAGAATTTGCTTTGATATATTTTGCGGGTAATGTGAGGAACCCTAAAGAAGCACAACTTTTGACCATGGTTATGGTAAGTGAATGTATTTTGGTAGTATAGAAAGAACATGTGATAAATGTCTCTGTTTGAAAGGGCACCCTAAAGAACCACAACTTTGACCATGGTGATAAAACTTAAGGCAGGTTTTGGTAAGTGAATGCATTTCACTAAACACCATGTTCAATATTCATGAAGACAGGCCCACAACTCTTTTTTCCACATAAACATCTCAACACAAAACTTTTCCCAAAATAGATTGTCATAATCAGCAAATTAGGCTCTTTTAGACCCCACACACACAATCAACTCCATAGTTTCCAAGCCCATTTTCCTTGTATTTGCTTCAAACATGCCCAAATACATATTGCCAAATCAAATGAACCATCTTCCATTCCTAGTTCATAACATTTTGTCAAAGACTTAACTCAACCCTTCAACTCTTGAACCAAAATGAAAATGTTTCCAAACTATCTTAACAAGGTAGTCTAATAAACAATTGTTCATTCTCAAAGACTCATCAAATTCTGACTTGAACAGGCTTCTAACACACCTTTAAACATGTACAAACTCTTTACCAAAGAGAAACCCCAAATACACAAACAAAGAGATTACAATCTTCACTGTTCCAACCAGCCCAATAGGCTTCCAAAGGTCACTCAATCTTTCTGATATGGCATGAAACCAACAAGGGAACTCTTAACATGGATCCAAAGCATTTAAGACCCCAAAAATAAGCCTTTTTCAAATGGTTTTATAGTTCTTCAAAATGGAAGGTAATAACTTTGCAAATTTTGTCCTAATTAAGACTGTGACAACTCTGTCATTCTAGGACAGTCAAATAAAAATGACATCAAAACACCTCAATACAGCAATATTTGTCAGGAAATGTATTCATAAACACCTTGGCATAGTTCTCAAACACTTCCCTTCTTGATGGACATTAATTTCAATAACAAAACTTTGAGAAAACTCATTGCTCATTGTCATTTTTCTAGATTTTCCTTAAAAACACAGCCATAGGGCATCTTAAAATCAATAGTAAACTCAATTTTCACATCTTAAAAACTTGGAATGTTAAAGTGCAGATAGCAATGAACCTTTCCACAAGTTTTTAGCCTTACCCATTATTCAGAATGTGAGAAAAGTAATTTTCTTTACCACTATATGCCCTAGATGAGGGTTTGGGGCAGTTTAAACTAAAAATGCCATAACTTCTTTATTCTCCATGAAATTAAGTCAGACCAAGTGTAAAATGATCAAGACACACAATAATATCTTTTCCAATGATTGTCCTTCAAATATCAAGTCGTACATGGCCGTACAGAAGCAAATATTCACGTTTTATCAGAAAAAACACAGAAATTTGCATGAAAAACAGGTTTTTCTCATTGATCTATCCATCATTTACATCCCTCTCCCCCACCTCGACTTTTGAGAGGCTTATTTATGCCTTGAAAACAAAAATAACTCATAACAAATGCCTACAACTAATACTAACTTCCACCTAACTAATGAACTTATCATTTACTTTTTTTTGCCTTTACAACAAGGTTTACAAGGTTTGTGTTTTTCCACCTTTTGAATAACGTATACTATTTCCTATCAAATGATTAAAATGGTCTTGAAAGACCTTATCTAAGGCACATAAACTGCTTGAAGAATGCCTCTGAGATGTGTCCTCGGGTATTGCAATAATTGCAAAAATATACATAAAATTGATTTCTTAAAAAGTCTTAAGAAACTTTCAAGCAAATGTAATTGGTAGGCATGAAACAAAATTCCACAACCTTTTCCAACATCCTCCTTACCTGTGCCAAAATGGGAGCTTTAGAACAAGTTATTTCATGCAGGTAGATTAAAAAGTGTTGTCACAGTCAAGATGGGAAAAATGCTTTCCCTGAGTCAAGAAAAATGTCATAGATAAAAAATTATTTACTGTCCAAGTATAGTCCAAATTTTTTGCATCTGTTAAGGTTGAAGCGTTTGGCTGATCCCACCAATAATGGTATGCTATGAAGACATAGGCTAGGAAGGGATCATCCCACATACACCTAGTCTACCTTGAATTTTGTTGATGAGATTAAGATGACCATGCAGTAGTATTCTTGTACACTCTCCATGGAACTAAATCTACAAAATGTTTACAAAATATACCCACTGTAAATATAAACAAGTGAAAGGGTATTAGGGAATGGAATGCCTAACAAAATCCAATTAACGAACTCATATATACCAAGGTTTCCAAAGATCCTTTTGGGTCCTATTAACTAATAGTTAATTAACCCTTCAATGAGGATGTAAGAGAATGAACTTCATAAAACCTTGATTTCATTCTAAAGTGCAGATTCAAAATGTGAATCCCCTCATCAAATGTGATAACCTCAAGTGGTGAAAGCATTTGAGTCTTTAAAAAATAACTCCAGCTTAAATTCTCGTGACCCTTGATAGAATGCTAAATTTGGATAAAGTAACGCATATTCCCTCACTCAATGGGATGAGCTTGGGTGGTACAAGCATTGGAACTTTCATTGTGAAGCCACAGGTTTGCATCTATATGATGCATGATAATAATGTTGAAAATGAATGACATACTGTGGAACTCCTAAAAGTCTTAAAATTAGATAAAATGTTGCTAATACCATCGATGATAGAGATAGGTCCAAGAGAAATAAAATCTTCCATCCTTGCATGATAGTGTCCGTAGTTCAAATATAGGGGAGAAACTGGACAAATATAGTCCCTGATTAAGAGGATACACTGCACCTTACAAAGAACATGAGTCCAAGTGTAGGGTGAATTTTACTAAAAGAGATTCGTGACATCTAAGCTGAAGGTTGACCCAGATGGGAAGATTTCAAAATCAAAAATATAAATTAAAAATTGAAACCCTTTAGAGTATAAATGGGGAAAACTTACCAAATCAAAGAACAAATAAAAGAGTGACCTTGCTCACTTGAAATGAAAATGCATGCATTGTTGGATGCTCAGTCGAGATACTCAGGGTGAACACTTCCTTAGGATTCAAACCCTAAAATCAAACTGAGCTACAAATTAGAAGTATAGATGCATTGTGCAAAATTTTGTTACCTTTTAGCTCTTGATCTACGCTTCTCCTCCTTTTGTCAGATTGTTTCAAAGCTTCCATTTAGGCACAATAATTATTTATATTTTGTAGCACAGATCATATTATTGAAAATTGCTACCATTCCTCTTACATTCAAACCAGATTGCAACCATTCCTCTTACATTCAAACCAACATTCCTTTCAGATTTGAACTTGAGTTTCTCTCTCGAGGTAAGCACCATTTTACTCTTGTTTCATGGACTTAATAGTTCAACAGAAAGGTGCCATAATAAATCTTCTCGTAGACATTAAGATGACAATGTAGCACCCAAACAATAGGAAATACACTATATAACAACAGACTTAGTAGTGATCTAAATGTAGTTTGAAAATAAAGAATTTAACAGTTTGAAGAACAACTGAGATCAGTTAACAACTTTATAGAATACAGTGGGTCTTGATAAAACAAGCAAAGATAATGGCTGATGAATTTTAAAAATATAATGCAATATAAAAACTACCTTTTGTGACTAAACAATTTATGTTGCCTTTGTGACCAAACCAATAGAACTGAGCCTTCAATGAATTACAGAAATGTATGCAAAAAGGTATCACCAGAAATGTACCAAACCAAACTAAACCTTGATGATCATTAAATACAAAATACCTCAGAATATATGCCAACACTATAAGTGTCAAAATCAACCCTTCACATCAATGCCAAAACTTATGTCAAAGGGGTCAACAAAAAATATATTGTATATACCAACTCAAAATGTTACATATGTCATCTCAAGATCTACATACCAAGTGTATGTAGAATAACTACACATTCCAATAGTCGAATTGATCTTATGTCTCAGACAAATCTTACATTTGTGGTGGATCATCAAAATCTAGCCTCCTCATGCCACTTGATGGATGAAAAGTTGACTACTCAGTAACAAGTCAAACCATAAATTTGATTAATTAGCTAAATCGTAAATAAATTAGACCACCAAATAAAAACTTATTTATAATTTAGAAATTTCAAATTACCATATTGTTACCATCTTTACTTTGCATTACATCCATTATTGTTGCTTCTTGGTTAAGATCAATAGAAAATGGTAACATATGTTGTTGGGTGTTTTGTTGATCATCTAAAGCCACAATAACATGCACATTTGAGACATCAACGTAGAAAAAAATAATTTAAAAATTAAAAACATAAAATTGATTGAAGTGTGTTCTATAATTTTTATACCATCTCCACTTTGCATTGTCTCCATTGTCATTTCTTGGTTAAGATCAATAGAAACAGGTAACATATATTCTCTACTATTTTGTTGATCCTCTGAAGCTGCAATGACACACATATTTAACACATCAACATAGATAAAGTTTTCAAGTGTAAAACTACATTATGTAATTAATATAAACAATAGTAAATTTATAAGGATTAGAAATTTGATTAGAGATAGGAATTGACTAATTGCCTATAAAGTTAATAAACACACTTAATAGTTAAAAAATTACCATCTATAAGTTGTATTTCATCTATTATTGTTTGGTTTAGATCAATAGAGAAAGGTAATTGATTTCGTTGAGTACTTTCTTGATCATCCAAACCTACAATGACATGTATTTAACATATGAAATAAAAACAAGAAGTATTGTTATGCAAATTACTAAAATTCTTTTTAAAAAATATACTTACTGTGTTGTTGCATAATACTAACTCTTTCTTCTTCTATTGCGATGCTTGAGCATTTAATGACCTTTTTTTTCTTTTTCTTTCTACATCCTGTAGAGGGAAATTGAAAATTTTCATAGTCCTCAATTGTTTCATTCAAGTCTTCAGAAATGGCATTGTCTCTTTGATGAATTGAACGACGTTTACACATTTTGCTTGGACTGAACCATGGTGATATTCGTCTCGTAGATATGTTATCTGAACCAGGGATTGATGTAAATGTGGAAGAGGAAGGAAGAGATGTATGAATATCTTTTCACAATCTCCCAATACATTGACAAAACTTTTCTTTTTCATCTTCACTGGTTGGTAAATTTTGGAGTAGATGATTTAAATAATCAA